>VURO01008077.1:36186-60798 GCA_015108175.1 Pelvicachromis taeniatus
CACAGAGACACACACACACACACACACACACACACACACACACACACACACACACACACACACACACACACACACACACACACACACACACACACACACACACACACACAGAGAGTACATAATACACTGAAATGTGATTATTTACTGAGGAGCAAGTGTGCGAGGACTCAGGAATGACCTGTAATTAATGAATGGGCGCTCCTCTTTAAAAACTCACTAGTCTCCTTCACCTCAGTTGGCACACAATGAATAAGCAACACTCAAAATTATAAGAATTCATCTTCAAAACTTATGAAAGAAACCAGTGATGATCATCTACTGTGAAGTCATACACCAACAGTCTACTCCTCTGTGTTTATGCTGCGCCACAGATCTAAAAAAAAGAAAAAGAGTTACACTTATAGCTCTGCACACTTTTCATGGTGCATGTTTAATGTTACACTGAAGGGAAATGAGTTTGCGGTCTCTGTAATATCACTCTGAGCCCTTTATGAAAAAAGAAACAACATCTTATCATCAAATTACGTGTCAGAGCCACAATCTGAAGCAGATATCAAATATACATTATATGTGAGGAGAGAAGAACACCAATATTAAATCAACTATCTCCAGTCAATGTACAGTATCAACGCTGCTTCTCCAAATCTGACACCCAACAAGAAAAAAAACAAAAACGATAAAAAACGTTCCGGTTTTCAGACGTCCTCTTCTGCGTCCTTTCTTTCAGGCTTTCTTTTAGGAAAAGCAGGACGGTGTTTGTGAGCTGTGTGGCTTCGGTACAGTTACTGCAGTTCAATAAATTAAGAAAAAAAGAAATAAAACACAGAATGCCGGATGGTTTGGGAAACCGTTCATTAAGGCGGAAACCACAACACTTCTTGGTCTTACTTTTTGGGTTTAAATCAGTCACCGGTGTTTTATGCTGAATTTACCAGCAATCTGAGGGTAAAACACACAGGCTGTTCACTGGGGGGTCGGGAGTAGCACAATAACAGACTTTGACTTTGTGTTTATGATATAAAAGACAAGTCTTTGTCTTTTAATACTACATTCGTTACAAACACATTTCATAAATAGTGTCCGAACCACACGCTTTTCTTATAAGATCCATGCCAGTGTCTAGCAAATACTTATGACTTACAGTACTTTGTACAACAATCAGGCAGTTTGCTGGCTGAGCTACTGTAAGAGAAAATCATCTCTGCTGTTGTTCTAAGGATTGTCTGCCATAAAATAAATAAAAATAAAATCTTATTCTGTTTCCTTCAAATATAAAAAAATCCCATATTGGATTGTTGTTGGTGGTGGTTTTTTGTGGGGATAGGTTAATTGGAAAATCTAAATTGCCCATAGGTGTGAATGCAGGAGTGACTGTGAGTGCGAATGGTTGTCTGTCTATGTGTGTTAGCCCTGGGACAGCTGGGATAGGCTCCAGCGCCCCCCGCAACCCTGAAAAGGATAAGCGGCTGCGAATGGATGGATGGATTGTTGGTCCCATAATTAGGAACTGTGTACATTTAACAGTTGTAACTAATGCTTTACAATATTTACATTGTATATGGTGAATATATAATTTCCTCTTGCTCTTCACACCATTAAAAATTGATTGTGAGTTGGCAGCGTGTTAAAGACCTATACCTCTGACTGCTCTGGGAGACAAACCAAATAAGCCTGGACTTAAACCAGGGAGCTCTGCTTGTCTCTCAGATCAAATTAAAGAAATGTTCATTAGGAGGTCGGCTGCATGGCGATGAACTTGTAAGACTGTGTCCTGTTTGGAGTTTTCACCCCTCATTAATCTTCTGTTTGTATACTTTACTTTCACTTTCTCCCTGGTACGGCTTAGGCATCCAAAACTACTCAGTAATGTTTCAATTTATTATCAGGATTAGCGCTTTCAGGCAACTGTTGTTGCAATTTGGCGCTATATAAATAAAATTTAATCATTTATGGACTCTAATATTATAACTTACCCTTAATGACAACAGGCTTCTTTTGATTTCACCATTAACCTAATTAACCTCTTATAGCCTGAAATATGAAGTAATTGCCATATATGACTTTTAATTTGTATCGCATTTGCTATATCTGATTTTTTCCATTTTTTTTATTGCATAGAAATGTATTGTGATTTGTTTTTAGGTGTTTCGGGGGGAAACAAATCACACTGATGATGTAGATGTTTTAAAAACACAAAAAAACTGTATGTGTCAAATATGATTCTGTCAAAGATGAGTCTGCTGGTGGAAGAACCATGAGAAATTATTAGTGCAAGGCCTCATATAAGTGGTGGAAAATAAATGGATGGACGGACATGCAAAATAATGATGTCAATTATATATTCACCATTAGTAAAGCCATTGGTTCCAACACACGAGCCCTTATAAATAGTTCCTTCTTGGAAAATGGTGCTGATAGCTGTCACATACACTCAGAATGAACATGCCACCATGTGTGGCATTAAAATTATCCATCAAACACATAATAAAGCCAACTCCTTCCATCACCCTCCCGTGGAAAATCCCGAACATCACATCATTTCACACACTCAGCATGTGAACGCTTATCCAGCAAGCTGCACTTCAGTGTTGCAACTGACCAGCAAGAGACTGGAAGTATAGTTTATGAAGGCTAATGGAAACACTGAGACTAAAAGAGAAAAAAAAAAAACACTTCCACTTTCCTGTTTTGTTTTTTTTTTCAGCTGCTTTTGCTGCTCGTGCTTCAGAGCCATTACATTAGGTGGCATGAGTTTATGGTGATTCCATTCATCTGAGCCCCTTTCTTCTGTGTTAAGCAGCAATATATTTACATGTATTTTAAAAAGTTAGATGACCGTACAGCGGTAGTTGGGGTCGTTTGTCATACTGGAGCCATCTGCTTTGACCACCGTCACCTTGGAGGAGTGCTGGGAGCTTTGCAGCGCGTTCTTTCGGCACAGACGCTCACGGTAATTCTGGGCGAAGATGAGCAACATGAGTGGATTGATGCAGCTGTGAGAGTAGCTGAGGCAGATGCTGATGTTGTAGGCATAGACAAAAGCGACGGTTGGCTTGTTGTTGCTCAGGTTGATCACCTGGATGACGTGGTAGGGCGTCCAGCAGATCAGGAACAGGGCAATGACCATGAGGACCATCTTAGTGGCTCTTTTAGCCCAAACAGACTGCTTACGCTTGACCCGACGTATGGAGCTGAAGACGTGGTAGAGGGTGAGCGAGTAGAAGGTGCTGATGATGATGAGGGGGATGATGAAGCCCAGAATAGACTGGTAGAGAGTGTACCAGTACATATCTTCAGGCCCATCCAGGTACATCATACACACCTCCAAATGCTGCCTGCTCACAACCTTGGCGTACATCATGACGGGGACGGTGAGGAGGAAGCTGCCCAGCCACACCAGCATGTTGATGAGGATGGTCCACTGCACGGTCCTCTTTTCTGAGGTGGGATGGACAATAGCTATGTACCTGTGAGGGAGAATGCACTGTTTAAAGAGTTTGAGCACTCTCTTGAACACATATGGTAAAAGCAGCTTTGCCAGAGTGCATGTAAGTGCAGGATTTTGCTTGGAAGGTCATTTTCATGCTGGATGAGCTCGGGAAACCCAATGAGATGCAAGGTACTATGTCAGAGATACACAATCATTAAAGTGATGATTGCACAGATAAATCAGCATAATTTAATAAGAGTGATTTAGCAATAGGATGTAAATACATTTCTATATGGATTGTGCTTCAGTTTGAAGAGCTAGAAAAATCATTTTGCCATTACATGCAATGATTGCCATTTAAGTAGAGCTAGTCACTGTCTGCATGTTTGTGCCTGACCTTTCTGTTGCGATTTAGCAGGCGTAGACACAAAAACACTCCTGTAATTTCCTCCATGGCAAGCTGCTAAATTGCCATTAGTCTCTCATCATTAATTTAGTATACTGACCATTCAGAGCCATCCGTGTCCTCAGCTCAGGTTGAATATGTTTGCTATACGTCCAAATACCCCCACTTCAAACCATCAAAACACCTGCACTGTATTACGTGCTAAATATTTGTCCCTAAATGTTTTTTAGTTTGCATAGAGGAGGAATACTACAGTTGACCTCTATGCAAAGAACCAACAGCACTTCCGCTATTCTGTTTCAAATAAATAGACATTTCTACATATCTAAAACCTACAAATCCGACAGCATACGGGCATTAAAACATGACTCACTCGTTTGTAAATGTTTTTACAATTATTTAGGTCTGCTGTTAATTGGGAACATGATCATGTTGGTATCCACAAACCTCCCATGAAATGAAATTACACAGCAGCCCGAGATAAAGTGGTCTTTGTTGGGATAAACAGCAGGGGAATTCAAAGAAAAGCACCGTAATGTCAGTTTGGACTTTACCTAATAAGAGATTAAGGAAAAAAAAAATTATGCAATTACAGTATGAGCAGATGTTGAGCAGATAATGTATGTTTTCTTTGAAAGGTAACAGTGATATCAGAATTTGTAAGGGGCAACTCAAATAAACTCGGATAAGCAGACACCAAAAATGTGATTTGGAAACTGAAGAAAATCAGCTGCTTTTTGTTTTAAGTTTACATGAGTTTGACTCAAGACTACAGACTAAAATGATTTGTCTTGAAAGAGAAGAAGTTTTGATTTTTTTTTCTTTTTAAGGGCTGTTTGATCTTTTCCTCAGTGTTTATTAAAACCTTTGTCTTTGTTTTCCCCGTTAAAGAAGTGATTTAAAACGATGAAGCTAAATTGATGTGATATAAAGCTCAGAGGATTCACAACCTAAATGGCACGCAAATAAGAAACCTGTGAGGAATTCTTTCTGTGTAGGTGGTGCCGCTAAATCGGAGCACATTTATCCGGTCCAGTGACCCCCCTCGCAGAAATGGATTATGTGTATTATTCTGAAGATGTGTGCAATCATACCTCTGTCAAAGCCACCTGATCCAGATTATGTCTAAATGGAGATGTTTATCACTTCGGCTCTTTGGCGTGAGGGCTCATTTAATGTCCTGAATGTGTTCAGCTCACAGACCCGACACATTTATATAAGGAAGATTGTGTTTTCATGGGTTGTTACTCGCATGAAAAACCCACTCAGTGGTACATTTTTAGAAGGACTGCCTTTCAGAAGAAGTGAAAGCTTCACTTACGTCCACTGAGGCTGGCTGTGTATGAGGCTGAACAAATGAGCATGAGCATGGATTTCTGTTTTCAAACAGAAAACTCTGGAAATGAGATTTAAAAACACGCACTTATTTACTTATTTTCAGCTATTATTGGGTTGTTATCATCTTAAGTTTTGCACAGATAAATACATATATTGGTTGTTAGCATGCTTTAGATGATATCTTTTTTCTTTTTTTTTTTTTTTTTTCCTAAAAAAAAAAAAAATTAAAATATCTTCATGGATTGGCAATAAACTCTGTGAGTTGTGTGGATTTCAACGCTTACCGATCAATGCACAACACAGTGACAATCCCCACAGTGGTGAACTGGTTGCTGACATCCACCACAACGACCGCTTTGCACATGAAGTTTCCGAAAACCCACTGTCTGTCTCTGACCAGCTGGTGAATGTTGAAGGGCATCACAAGCAAGAAGAGCATGTCTGCTATTGCCAGGTTAAGCACGTAGATGTCCGATACCATTTTCTTCTTGCACGCTGCCACCGCGTAGATAACCAGCCCGTTGGCAACAACTCCAACTGAGCACAGGATGCCATAGATGGAAGGGAATATGTGCATGAAAGTGGTGATGTCGATCTGACTGTAAGGCGAGGGAGTTGAGTTCTGACATGACTGATCGGCGAAACTGCCTGTTTGGTTGTTTTTGCACAATATGCCAGTGGCATTCATCTTCAGCTTGTCCCCACAGTCACCTCGTCGCGTTCGTTAATTAAGTGGCGCACCGTGCTCCGGGGTCCCCACAATCCCGAGCTTCAAACTTAGGGCGCAAACTTTGGCTCTCTCTCCAAAGGCGCGTATCCGCTTCTCTGCTCTGGCTTTCAGTTACAAGGATTATATGATTTAGCACAAGAAGAGGGAAAAAAAACCAAAAACCAGTGTCCAATCAAGGCTGACTACACTCGTAAAGATTCCCCTCCGAACATGTTTATATGTGGGACCAAATTAGGATCCAAATGTTTACTGTGCGCTTCTGCCACGAGCCTCAGCGGACACCAGTGTTCCCTCCCCGTAGAGGATCACGCTCCGCGTTGTGTAATGAGAGGAGCAAATCAAAAATCGTCACTTTAAACTCATGACAAGAAATGCAGATTAGGGGGGAAGAGTAAAAAAAAACCCCCAAAAAAACAATACTGAGGCATTTTGATCATAGGGGCGTTTCCAGGATTTTTTTTCCCCTTTAAACGAGGCGGCACACCCACAGTTTCTGCGCCTTTACGCTTCTACTTCTTTGTGCGTGTAGGTTAAGATTCAAGCTTCGTGGATCAAAGAGGACTTCTTGTTTAAAATTTAAGATGGCAAACTCAAAGAATCTCTTTTCAAGTTCTTTCAAATCGTTTAAGGCGCTAAAAAAAAGTTGGAAACAAATCTGAGGTTCAGACTGCAGATACTTCTAGCATGCCCCCCTTCAACCCTGTTCTTGTTTCACTTATTATTTTTTTTTTTTTAACATAAAACAAAAGATCTGTCTCCCTTTGGGGGTTTCACTTAGATTTCCAGACGATCTTTAAACATTCTTCTCTTTTGCTTTCGCGAAATTTTGATTAGCTTCAACTTCAGCAAATTAAGTTTATCGCTGACAATTTAGTTTTCCGCTGGTGAATAAGCCCCAAAGGCTCCTGTCTAACCCTGCTATCAAAGATGTGATTTTCTTTGGAGCTTTGTTCTGACATCGCTGGGAGCAGCTATAAAGGACAGGAGCTGATCCAGAATCTGAAGCAGCTCGGCAGAGAGAGAGATTTGCTGGGATCTCATCACAGGTCAGCTGGCAGGAATATATATTGGAGGTTTCCTCGTGTTTTCCTTCTGTTTGTTCATTCCTCGTAGTGCTTTCTTTCTTTTCCACCAACCATTCAAAGCCGTATCTAATAGACTTATTTTTCACACAGGCCCTCACATAAAATATACATTATACTTTTGCCAATTCTCTCTTGTCCAAAACACACAGTGCACCTGCCTCAGCGAGCTCTTTAAACTCAGCTCTGAAATGAGTTTTGCATTTGCATTTAATTATCTTGATCCTCCACACCAGCCCTCCTCCATGCAGAGGTGGGCGCCTAATTACTGTGATCTGGAGTACCTGTGCAGGCTCTATCTACAAGTCAAAAACATGCAGAGTGACTAAACAGCAAGGGCGGTCTCTGCGTTTTGACTGAGGTCCCTCCACTTTGATATCAGCTATTCAAGGACAGGAGATGTGACTACGTTTCAAATGGAGGATTTGCATAATAAAGTCCCCCTGCAGTATCAGAAGTCATTTGCTTTGCTTAAATGTTTTTGAGCAAATCCTTGAGATCAAGGACTAATTCGTTGTTTGCATTTATTTCATTTAGTTTTGCATAACTTCATACTCTTAACGTGGGCTCCTGTGGAATATTATATAAGAAGTCCACGTCCCTCAGAAGAGCCTAATTTCTTTTCTATATATATTTTTGTCATATATCTCACTGGGCGGATGCTGCCTTACAGAAGCTTCCCTTAGAATGAATTGTAAAGACCGTTATTGTCCTCTGATAGTTTACAGATATCAGCATCAGTGACATCATGAGTCATGATTGGACAGCTTCCTTTGTGTCGTTGCCTGCGTGGGTTCCCTCTGGGTTTCTTCCAAAGTCCAAAGGAAGAGTTTGTTGGTTTAATTTTCTAAACTGGCATATCGGCCGTAGGTGTGGGTGTGAGATGAATCAAGCTCTCGAAGCATAGAGAATCAATGTGTGTGTGAATGGATCAATTTGGCTTGTTGTGAAAGGTGGCTTTAGGCAGTCAGTATGACTTGAAAAGCCGGTCCGTTTCCATTCTTTTCAAAATTTCCATTTGTCCCCTGCACATTGTGTTTAGTGCAGATTTGCTAATGTTAGTGGGCCCACTTGGCAGGTAGTTTGTTCCAAGCTTGCCACGGTTCTTCTGTGGATTTGGGCAGTCTCGCAGTCTTTTGTCTCCTCGTGTAATCCCAGACTGACTGCAAGATGTTGAAATCAAAGGTCCACGGGCGCAGTGCCATCTGTTTTAGGACTCCTTGTTCCTCTTGTTACGGAGGATAGTTCAGCTGCAGACTGAATTTGGGACCAGTCAGGCAACATCCTGATGGCTCTGCATCATTGATAACAACCGAATACATTTGCACAACATTGTGCATGTGCGTGTGTGTGGTTTTGTTTTAATAGCTTGTTTAGAGAATTACAGTGTTTCTCATGTGACTGTTTCTTAGAAGGCTAGTAGAAAAATAGTACAAAAAAGACACAGAAGTCATTGTTTGCAGCAGCACGCTTCTTGTGCTATAAATGATAGACTACTGTGGGCTGACGATACCCAAAGCTGAAAGAGTTGGGCTTGTGGTCGATACAAATCTCCAAAGGCATACAGTGCTTGTTTCTGTCCTTTGGCAGCTGCCACTGTGAGCGCTGATGCGCGACAGGGTTAGTAGGGTCTTACCTCACACCTGCTCAAGTGGTCGAGCGCGGAGGACGGCGCTCGCCCCGGTGTAGCCCACGGAGTGTGATGGTGTGTCACTGTAAAAAGTACAGTGCAGAAAAAAAAGAGCATGACAGATCAAACCTGGATCATGTTAGGATTAAATGACAGCTTGTTAAAGTTTAAAATGTGCCGACAAGTTTACGGGTACAGATTAAAACGTAAGCATCTTATAATAACGGTTAGACACATTAAAACCACTGGCAGATAATGCTTTACTATTCATTATCCTGTTGGGAAACTTTCCATCATGGCATTCATGCAGACCACCCACATGAACATTGTCTTAGATCAAGATCCCACCCATTGATCCAGTATCCAAACTTCCCAGATCCCAATCCATGCTGGTCTTATTTAGGATGAAGTGAAACAAACTGTTGAATGTTTTTTTTGCGACAAACATAATACTTTTAACCCAAGTGGTGGTTAAACGTAACCAACCAGTGAGCAAAAACAAAATTAACTGTAAATTAAAAAAGAAGAAAAAGAAGAAGTGAACCGAACAAAAATATTTTCTTTACTGTGACTCAGTCTGTAGTATATTAGGTAATGGTCATGTGAGTTATGCCACCAGTGCTCTCAAAGGCTTTATTATGGTCTCATGTTGTTGTCTACTTCTGTAGCACAGATTACGGGAATTGAGCCAAGTGAATGCTTTGGAGGTTCACTCGGGTGCAGTCTTTGAACACGCAAACAGCGTGTCTCCTCTGGCCAGTGACACTTTGCACACTTTGCAGACACTGCCCAGACACCATAGGTCAGGTAGGCTGCCTTGAAGTGGAAATAGAACAACCTCAGCAGAGTCTAGTGACAACAGGAGGGAAAACAAACAGAGAATCAAGAACAAAGAGTCAGAGATGAGAAGCCGAGAGAGAACGTTTGCAGCGGACAGCTTTAATTATTTTTATGCTGGGTTTCATTCCTTTACCAAGAAGTTCTTTGTACACGGCGGCTTTTTTCGGGACAAGTGAAAACAGAAGCAACACATTCAGAAAGAGAACATTTTGATATTGATCAACACACGGGAATTATTTTTTTAACCTGATAAAAGCAAATTACCATGTGCCTGTCAGTCGCAATTTCCCTTTTTGCTCTCGAATGAGTTAGAAAAATAAAGTCATCTAAATGCCATCCATGTGACAAACACCATTTACAGCATTCAGTGAAATTACCCATGCTGCTTAGAAAGTTCCTCTGCAAACACAGGAGTGGTTTCAAGTCTTCTTCAGACAGTTTAAAGACATTACGTATTAGATGCTACCCTGTCCTATTTTTTGACATTTTAGGCCCTCCAGAATTTTCTCACATCAGCACAGATGAGCGCTTATTATTGTGAAGTGTATAATTGCTGTGACATTGAATCATTTCAAAAGAGCACCGGGGAGCTGGCGCTGAGCTGCACACAGCAGGTTTATACCTGTGTTTTCATGGTATCACAGTCAGTATCAAATGTGCATGCAAAACACATGCAGGTTGATTTATATCCACGCAGATAGGCACTAGATTATCACCTGACATCATAAACTTCACAGCCTGCTGTGTGTCAAAAGTGTGGCCGCAACTGCACTGCAGTATAGACTAGAAAATACACAGAATGAGCATAAATCTGTATTAGTGGAGTACATCTACAGAGATTTATTCTAAGAAACATTTCGCACTGTAAAACTGTTTTTGGACGTCCCATTCCTCCTTTCACTTGGATTATTTAACAAAATCCCAAAACAGACACTAAAACCAATCAATACCTTTGCACAGCAAACCATGCTCCATCACATCAAAGGACACAAACCTGAGTACTCCCTGTGCTCTGTGCCTGTAGTACACTCTGTGGACATGGAACTGAAAGCAGTGAGCGGCAAGTGTAGCAAAACATAATGTAGTGCTTGAGTTAGTTTTCTAGGAACATCTTTTATTCAATATAGTGCTATGCCTTAGGCCGATAATTAAATTATGAAAATGTGAAATGCCACAGAGAAACTGCGACTGTATCTATATGTCAAGCTGAATGTATAGTATAGAAGGAGACTTCAAATTAAATTAGTTTCGAAGGATCATCTGTTTCATTTCCTGCACATTCTGAGCAGGCTGCAATCTACTGAGCAGATACAGTACCGTATGGGCTGTACATATACTGTGCCCCATCCATCCATCCATCCATCCATCCATCCATCCATCCATCCATCCATCCATCCATCCATCCATCCATCCATCCATCGCTATATATTACTTAAGAATAAACAGGACAGAACACGGTTGACTTGGTGGCAAGTTCAAGGCAAAAGGGCAATATGTGCATTGATTATATAAAGTTGTGGAAAAAAGTTGAAGCTGGAGTGGGTGTGCTGGTTTTATTTATTAGTGTGTAAATGTAGAGCAGCAGCCACGAGTGTGTTTAGGAAAAAAATACATCAAATGGTTTAAAAAATACAGGCACAGATTTGTTGGTAGCTGAGGCATCATGAAAAAGAAATGAGTGCGCTATAATTTATTTAACAGCCTTTTACTGCAATTTTTAGGCTTATCCTGTATTTTTGAGTTTCAGCTAGTTTACCGCAAAACCACGATGCAATCTTTTACTTTAACTTACTACAGTGCAGTTATCTGTTTATTTGTTTGCCTTAACAGTAACGGTTGTCAGAAACTAATGGAGTGTGCATGTTTTCTCTGTGCTTATGTGGTTTTCCTGCAGGAAAACCCCCCAAAAATTGGTGCTTAGCAGTTTAAATCATCATTAGCAAATATATGACAATGAGGTCTACAGTGGGTTTTCCTGAGTGGGGTTGCCACGCCGCAGCAGAGCTGTACGCAAGACTGCTGTGTTGGATGCAATCAAATGTCAGATACTGTACTGTCTCTTCTTAAATGCATTAAAGTCCCTGGAAACCCAGACCTAAATTTAGTCCCCTCTAGAGTTCAAACCCTCACTTTCTACAGTCTTAGCTGGCTTTCATTCTACGTCCACAACATATAGAATAGAAAGACAAATAATACAAATACAAATAATAAAAACTACTGGTTATACTGAATTTTCATTGGCTGCAAGTAATAAAAAGAAACTTTGGTCAGTTGCAAAAAAAAAAAAAAATGCTGACAGGCAGAGAGCTAAGAGATAAGTACTCCACATTACTACCACCATAATTAAATGTGGCATTCGGGTATGACTGAAGCTTATAATGATTTTATTGCCCCCTGTGACATTTCTGATAACAGATCTTTGCCAGCTTTCGAAGGCAAAACCTCAGCTTAGCACAAATTTCCCTCTGATAGTCCTTCCTTCATAGTGGATGTTTACTCAGAGCTCTCACAGATGACTGCTATATCTTACTGAAGGCAAAATCCCCTCATTATGGAAGACTACCCAGCTTCACAAAGGTTGTGACTTTTGTAACAGAAGCAAATGTGGATCTACAGTATCTCAAAGCTGCCCGGTCCATTTTTGGCTTCCTGGATGATCAAAGCTTCCTTCAGCTACAGTATTGAAATTTTAGACCTTCTGCGTCTTCTCCGGAGCAAGAACTCACTTGATAAAATGTAACACTGTGCTGCAGTCCTTGTAGACTTCTTGAAAGTTATACTATCATTACGTTTTGTTAAATAATCTGTTTTCAGCGGGCAATAAAGCCAGTCATTATTGCAGATTAGATATACAAAACACACAAGATAAAGTAACATTCAAACATCCCTCAGATGAGAATGAGTCCCTTGTTACTGTGGTCACTGGGTTAAAAGGCATCCACCGGATCCCCCTGACCTTATTCATAGAGCTGCCTCTCCAATTGATCAAATGCTATGAAAATTCCTAGAATGGGACCTTTCGTAACAATACGCCCTCACAGTTGAGACTAGATGCTGGAGCAGATAAACGCTATTCACAAACCATCTTTGCCATTAAGAGCTGCTAAAGTGAAGGAGTGTAAGGAGCGGGGTAGGGAGGAGGATTTTTAAGAGATTAGTCAGTCCTCTAGTGCAGCACTGCGGCCATGCATCACAGTCTGATCAGGATGACAGCAATATTTCAGATGGTGATGCAAAGAGGACTCGGTCTGCATTTGATTATTGCATTAGTGTGTAAATAGATGCAAGAGGACTACCAGCCGAAGGTAGTTTGAGGTCACAGTTTTAACAGTCCCTAAGAGTTTTTGTTGTGTTTCATGGAGAGCTGGAACAAACACATGGGAAACACTTGACCTGCTTGGCTACATCCACACTCATTAAGCTTAATTAGAGAAGTATTTATCTCATTAAGCTTGAATTTGGAGGCGGTTAGTGTGTACATTCTTGACTGCGGTGTGTAAAATTAACTTCATTTTGGACCCGTGTGTTTCAGGGAGTGATTTCCTCTCAGTCACAAATCACATGATTCAAGGAAATGTGCCTTTTATATTTCAGCTCCTTTGTTTGATATTTAATCAATGACATTGTTGTTTGTAATGTAGCTAGCCTGCCATGGATTACCAGAGACTCATTCTCAATTACACTCGGGTAATTTTGATACCGTGTTGTGACTGATAACAATCAGTTAACATTTAATGCCTATAAAAGCTACATTTCTGGGTTATAGATTTCTGCATTGTACGGCATTTTGTTGTCTTTGTAGGAAACCAGATTTAAGCTGAAGTGATTAATGATGGAGTCTTTGATTTGGAAGTGTTTCAGGGTGCTGACATCAACACTGGATGAAAGTGCCCTGCACGGCAGGCAGAAGATCCTGGATTTGGATGAAAGAGTGAAGTGCTGAGGTATCAGCTGATGCTGGCGGCCTCTGGTGCATCACTCAGGCTCACATCTGCTAATTAGTACTTAGTAATGTTTATTTTTAACTGATTTTTCAGATTTTCTGATAGCAGCGAGAACCGAGTTTAACATCTGAAATGGTTATCCAGAACGTTCTTGTTATTTCGACTTTCAGTTAAATACATTTAAATCATCATGGCTGTTTTCATGCTTTGGGGAAAACAGGATGTGATATTGTGTAAGAGTAGATATATTTGATCCAAAAAGAAGTGTTGCAGAAATGTAAAAGTACACTTTTCCTGCTCTCTGAAACATAAGTTAAGGCTTAATTATCCATGTATTAATGTCAGGTTGGCTATTTATAATTCTAAATGCATCTGTGGTTCGAAACTTGGCACAGAGACTTATTAGGAGTGTGTTCCTGGTCATCTAATGTGAGGGCATGAAATATGAATAGCATGCAATGTTGAGGTTGACTAAGGAACCGAGAACACATTTATAATGTGTTGGGTATGAAAGCTGTTCTGTCTAAATGGAGAAATAATGCATGACTGTATAACTGTAAACTTTTTTTTTCAGTGTTTTATTATTTTAGAACGAAATATTAAGAAATGATACATAAAAGCACGAGGTCAAGCTGAACTCAGTAGGATTCATATCATGCATTCCCACATGTTTTTATTATTTTGGGGGATTCCCAGTGGTGTACCACCTCATATAGATGTGTCCTCTGGCTATTCAGTATGAATTTGTGTTTCTTTCCTGTGTGCTGTTTTCAGATGTGTAACACTGCTGGCCACAAGGAAGCTTTTTGTTTGGCTTCTTCTTCTCCGACTAAGCCTGATGAAATATTCATGGAAATTTCATCCAGAACAAAGAAAAGATCTGAATATAAATGACATGTTATTCCGCGACTATTACAAAGCATGCACCCAGAACAACACTGTGGCTTTAGGGTTTTTTTCTCATTACATATAGTAACGACACTTCCTGTATGTTTCACGTGAGTTGTCATTTTAAAGTGCAATTCATTCGGATTAAATAGTCGTTTAGGCTGTGACTCACTCCAGGCAGCGCTTCTGTCAAGAAGAACGAGCAATAGGTCAGCACATGGCAGCCAGACTGTACCAGAGTCAGACTCATCCTGAGATATCGCTGTGTTTGGATCACTGAATGAATGACGGGCATGTCTTTTAAGCAACTCCGATTGTACGACTTGTCCTCCCATGCTTGTTTTGCTATTCTCTGGTTGTTGGATGACACAGATCTTGTGAAGGTTCTTTGGACCATCATATGATCTCCTTCAGGGGAATGAGCAAGATGAATTCACATACTGTATGCAGGGAAAGCATCCACTTATAAAATACCCACACATCTATTCTGGTGTTACAAATAACTTGCTTTACTAGCGTCTCATTTTCCAGGAATTAACAATCAAAACATTGTGTTTTCCTACCAACTCGGGACAAAGTTTGGATTTGTGGACATTTTCAATAGGCTGCCGTTTAAGTTTAAGTCCTGGCAATTCGGGAAATAACGACTTGTCTTGACAACCAGACGAAAGTTCCATGAAACTTTTATTTTCTTAAGATACGGCAAGTGAAGTGAAAACGTGCAGACAGGTGCTGAGCTTGGGGAAAATGTCACCACTTGCCACAAGAACAGTTTTAATGCACTTTGGCAACTGTTGTTCTTGTGTGCTCGACTCTACTGTTTTGGAACACAATAAAAATACAAAATTAATACGTTTAGCACTTTCTAGCATGTCAGGAGTGTTCAACAGAGTTAGTATTTCGTAACCTTTATTCTGAAAAACATATCTTCGAGCCTTCAGTTTTCAGGCCCCTCTTCTATGGAACCAGCTTCCAGTTTGGATTCAGGAGACAGACACTATCTCTACTTTTAAGATTAGGCTTAAAACTTTTTGCTAAAGCATATAGTTAGGGCTTTATCAGGTGACCGTGAATCCTCCCTTAGTAGGTTCAGACTGCTCGGGGACTCCCTTGATGCATTGAGTTTGTCTTTTATCCTGTCTTCCTTCTTTCACCCCAACCGGTCGCAGCAGGTGGCCGCCCCTCCCTGAGCCTGGTTCTGCCGGAGGTTTCTTCCTGTTAAAAGGGAGTTTTTCCTTCCCACTGTCGCCAAAGTGCTTGCTCATAGGGGGTCATATGATTGTTGGGTTTTTCACTGTATGCATTATTGTAGGGTCTACCTTACAATGTAAAGCGCCTTGAGGCGACTGTTGTTGTGATTTGGCGCTATATAAATAAAATTGAATTGAATTGAATATCTGAGCCTTAGAATTACAGTTTGTTAAGAATAAAATCAGCATTACTATAACATTATTTTTTACAATAACACTCATACATTTACCATCACAACAGTATGAATACTAATTGCATTTTATATGACCACACTCTGCACTTCTGTAAAAAGTAGTTGCTTTATTTTATTTATTTTTTTTATGTTTATTATTTTTTATTTTAGTTTTTCTTAGTTATTTGTCTTATTTATTTGTGTAGAGGGAACCCGCAAAGTAAGAATTTCATTGCTGAGTGTAACTACTGTGCTCTGCAGTGTACGTGACAATAAGGGACATTACAATAATAGCATGTTTTTATAACATTTATGAAACTATAGAATGAGAAAATCATTTCATTTGAATGTTTTATCTGTTTTTTATTAGAACAAAATTGAACAATTGTGAAGCGGAGGAGAAAAAAATCTATTACCACTGCTTTGAAACAGTAGCTGCAAAGCTATGCAGTCCACTTTAAATGAGCTTTTAAATGAGCCACTTTAAACCAAGCCAGCTGGACAAAGTGTGCGTTTCATTATTCTACCTGCATCTATGCACATGAATCAAAAATAAAAGCACTGCTTTGATAATAAATGATGCATTTAGTGGCCTAATAGCTTTAATAGTTTTAGTTTAATTCTGGTAAAACTTTCAGTTGCAGGTCAAGCATACGGAAAGACCCACAGTGCCAGAGGTGAAAGCAAACACATCCAGCCTGGAAATAGTTCCCGGACATTAGCGACATAAGCCTGCTGAGTACTATAGATAGCAGCACAGATGTTTGGGATCATTTGTCAAAAGTAAGATGATTTATTTACTTATTTATTTTGTTTAAAGAGCAAGCCTGCGTGTTATCAGCACATAAATCACATTATCCTGTGTATTAAAACACAAAATTGTGGACTATCTGGCAACAAATTAGTACACTGTGGTAATGTTAGGCTACCAAGCACATAATAGAAATGACGAAGAACAAATTCATTTATCAAATTGTCAAATATTTTATCTCAATGTTATTTTTATTCATTAACATTTTGAAATGTTTAAAAAAGACTTCAAAATATGACTTTTTGCTGTGTTTCCAGATTGAAATATTAGCTAAATATAGCATTAATAAAACATTATGTCCTGTGGCTGTCTGATCTGATTATCCTCTGTGAATATGAACTAGTGTCATAAAATGATAATTGAATAACAATAAGGGAAACAGCAACAATGTTTTGTTATATATGGCTATAAATAAAGAATGGGAGCGTATCTGAAAAGTTAATTTTGCAAATAATGTTTTTAAACTTTGTCATCCTGTTTACTGTTATTGTCTATATTACAGCTGCGCTGATTGGTGAAGGAGAGACTGAAAACACAAGGTAAGGTCTGAAACAAATACTCATGTAAGGCTCAATGGTCAATTAGACTAAATACGTAAAGCTTTATGTAACTCTACAACACTAACACTATATGGTAGTGTTAGAATTTATTGAATAGGCATTTAATTACACAAATTCAGAGTAACTGCTGACATGTCTGTGAAGGTTCTCAGTCATCCAGGTCATCGTAGTCTTAGGAGCTTGGAAAGAAAAGCATCTGGACTTCTTTAAGTTGCTTGAAGATGTTTCACCTCTCATCTGAGAAGCTTCTTCAGTTCTAAGGTCAAATGGTGGAGAGTCCCAGATTTAAGTCCATGTGGGAGTGCCCCCTCGAGAGGGACATGGACCCCCTGTTGATCCTCTACCTAATCCCACAAGCCAAGGTGTGAAAATGGGTGTAGGTCACAATCAGCCAAGGTCAGTTTCGAGAACGTCAATGTTCACGTTGAAGACAAATGGTTTGAAGAAAGATTTCAAAGAAGCCATCTACGTCCACTGTGAACGACCATCTTTGAACTTGAGCTCACGACACCAACTGTCTACCATCTATTATCCAGTTTTGAGATCCCTTCCCAGACACATTAACGCCCATTCACATCCTGGGCCATTCGACCTCAATAAATCACATGATCACAATGGGCTCACCCAAAACCTTGGCTAATTGTGACCTACACCCGTTTTTACACCTTGGCTCATGTGATTGGGTAGAGGATAAGTAGGGGGTTCATGATTCTCTTGGGGGGGGACACTCCCATAGGGCTTAAATCTGGGACTCTGCACGCAATCATGATGCCGTCAGCTGACCTCACCGACAATCACCCGTCAGTCTCTTTCTTTCCGACCTGCAAGTCTTAAAATGAATTTATCTTGAAGATTGCTTTCACAGATGTGAATCATGGAGATTACTGAAAACACAATGAAGAAAAAATGGTAGGTACACAATATTTCATTGTTAAATGTGTATTTTATTCCATTAAAATATAACAATAAATAATTATTTATTTATTGTATAACAATAATAAATAATTATTGTTATTGATTAGTAATAAATTAACCATAAAATTACCAGCAGCATGCTCTGACTATAATACAAGATTAAATAAGTGATCTAGTGAACTTGATCTTGACACTAATCTTTGAACGTTTTACGTACATATGATTTCTCAACATGTGCTTCACTGTGAGGTAACAATGATTATAGATCAGTTCATTTATCGACTATTATCGACTATTATGCTCTTCCACAGTGTCTTTTAGCCTGTCTCCCTGCCTGTGCCTGGTTCTCCCTGTTAAAAAGCAGGTTTTTCTCTCCGCTGTTTCCAAGTGCTTGCTCACTTGATTGTTGGGGTTTTCTCTGTCTTAGGTCTCTACCTTATAATATAAAGCAAGTGAGATGGCTGCTGTTGTGATTTGAGGCTCTATAAATATAAATGCATATTATAAATTGAATATTCCAGCTGCCTGCTAAGCACTTCCAGGAACTATCTGAAGTACATGAACCACATGATGACGCCGCATTCACCATTCGAGGACTCTGACCGAAGCCAAACCATGTCTGCAAATTTAATCTTGCAGCATAGCAGAACCACTAGATCTTGGGGTCAAGAGTTTTTGACACATGCTGGAGGAGGACTTATCTGATTTTATCACTTTCTCCCATCTCTGCAGAACAGTGCTATGGTTTCTCTCAAATGTGTATTCATATGGGATTCATGCTCTGCTCTGCCACCAGCGTCATCCACAACTTCCTACCTTATTTACTTGTTTATTCATAACGTTTCAGTCACTCTACTCATCTCGGCGACCGAAGCTCCAACCACGACAACAATGACCCCCCACCCGCAATCACGATACTGAATCAGACTCCGCTGGGCCTCCTCGGCGCTTTCATACACCACAGAGCACAGCTGGATGTTAACAGCTTAATTGTACCACGCAGTGCAGCTGTGTGGCACTGTTTGTAGCGTCTCTCCCTTCATTTAATTTGCCATTTTTCCTTTAATTTGTCACCCATCTGCAGTTATGTCGTGCGTCTCTGTTTACACTCAAACTGCGGGGTTTTGACAGCAGTCTGATGCTGTTCCTGTTTGATTCGTAATGCCTTTCAAAACAGTGGCTTAGAAAGCACAGAGTTCTCTTTCTACAGCTTATCTGATTATAGATTTGATGCAAAACAAGAATCAGCCACATTTGCCAAGTTATGATTTCTGAAAAAATGGCTCCTTCCTTCCTTCCTTTCTTCCTCCTGGCAGTTTCTTGGGATGGCAGTTTCTATGTTTCCTTTTCTTTCTTTGTTTGTTTGGAAATACAAATACTTTCATATTCCCGATGCCTTCTCGTGGCAGCGGGGTGTAGGATGAAGAAAATACAAAGAAAAATACATTTTAAAGCTTGATAACGTTTAGCATCCACTTAAGGAACTGTTTACATAATCACGTCTACTGTTGAATGGCAGTGTTTTTCATGAACCTTGATGTGACATGCAGCTCATCACAGGTCCCTGATGCTTTATTTGATTTCATATTCTTAGATAAAAGAAGCCAAGGGAGAGGTAATAGTTCTTTGTTCGTAATGAAGGCTTCAAGCAATCCAGAGAACGTTTAATTACTAATAGCACACATTAGTCTCGAATCACAAACGCAGTGCCAGAAAACAGAGTACAAAATGCCGAACATGTCTGATAGAAACGTTTCTAAAACAATAAATAAATAAAACGCGGTATAAGTGGTTTTTTAGTTTCAGTGATGGAGGCTGAGGCCGCCGGCAGCTGTAGGCGTGCCTTTCATTTAAAGTAGTAACTTTAAGCCATAACAAAATCCTGGTGGGTGAGTTATCGTTTTGTTTTTAATAAATTAGATTAAAAACAAACAACCAGGCTGTAAACATGTTATTATCATGGCTGAACTCGAGCATTTTAAAATAGGAGTCTATGGGAACTGACTCGCCTCGAGTGGCCTCGGGGAAAACAGCAATTTTTCCTGCTTTTTTATTTTTTAACCCTAAAACAGCCCTGAGTGAAGGAGCAAAAGCCAGCATGATCTTTTCACAATAGACTGTTTCCTTGAAGACATTTTACCAAAGCACATACTCTGGGAAGAGAGCACAGGAGTCATTCTTTACATCCTCACTTAGCACAGTGTGTTACCTCCAAACTCCCATTCTCATCCAGCGTTGTAGAGAAATAGCATGCATGCAACTGTTAACTATTATGAAATATTACAGATTGTAATTTGTTTTTCCACAGATTGCACTCCACAGGGGCAGCTCTCCCTTGTTGTCACTAATTGCATTACTGGATGGCTCGAGCTGTAACTGGAGTGGGTTTTTTTTATGTCTCGCTTTGTCTCTGAATATTCTGCATCCGCACAAAGGATTGTTTTTGGTTATTTGTGCGCTCATTATACATCGAGCCATGAGAGCCAATTCTTGGTCCATTCTGAGAGAAGGCTCAGTGACCCTAACCCTTGCTCTTAGGAGGTCGCTCTAATATTGTGGGGTCTTTACCTCGCATGTTAAGTGTCTGTGCCATTTAAATAAGGTAAAAGAGAATTAATTTGCTCCTCTGTTCATTGTGTTTACTGCTTATCTGGTTTAAGGTCACAGGGGAGCCTGAACCAGAAGACACCAGTTACTAGGCAAGGTGCACTCTGGTCAGCACAAACCATAACTCCTCCCCTTGTGCTGCCCCCTGCAGGCAATTATATTTAACTAAATATTTAAAGAAGGGAGCTCTGTACTGTACCTTTCTTCTGCAAATCTTCTCTTTCAAGACTTGAGCTTTAATCCAGTTTAGATCATCTTTACGAGAAAAGCTGTTATTTATTGGTTTAAAAAGCGTAAAATGTGATACGTAACCAACACGCGTAAGCAAACATGTGCTAGACATTTCTAAGTTGGTGAAGACCTGCGGCAGTCTCAGAACAAACACGGAGGGATTACACCTCCCACGTAGCCTGGAAACACCTCTGTGCAATTCAAGAAGGGCTGTGGGATGCGACTGGACAGCGGGGGAAAAAAGAAAGCATTCACATGCACATATGAAGTGGTGCATTTCCATAACGGTGGTATTTGATTTACCCAAAATTTGTGTATTGATTTATTTGATTACTTGCCTCACAGACTCACAGAAGACCATCGCAAATAGTGAGTCATACCCAACCAATTTCATGTGCAGACAAGCATAATATTTTGTGTGGTCTTATGGTGGGTGCTCAAGATTTAATCAAGGATCCACACTGGATCTTGCTTGCATAATCACAGCTTTGATATCGTGAGTCACTCAAAAACAGGAACTGCAGAGGAGAAGCAAACCCTCCATTGTCACATGGCTGCATGGGGAGGATGGATGCCTGAGCACATTGTGGTAGCATAGGAGAGCAGTGACGCTCAATGAAGGCTTTATTCAGTCATGTGCACAATTCTTCCCTGGCCTTCTTTAAACCAGGACAATAAAGGTACGCTTGCTGTAATTTCAAAGTTTAATTTCAAACTCAACGGAGGTATTTCTGTGCCTGAAACAGGAGACAGATCTTAACTATAGCATTGCCGATGCATAAAACAGATGAAGGTTTAATATTTTGGGAGAAAGTGGGGACCATGTGCTGCAACAGCATCCTCTCAGATGTTCTTTTGCAATGTTACTCACACCACAAGAGGCCAAGATGTGTTATTTTGGGGCATTTACATTGCTTTTCTGCAGATTTGAAATGCAAATAAGAGTTATATAGTATAGTATCACAGCTCTTTGTAAGCATTAGAGAAATAATTTTGCCACTATTCTCACCTCAAAGTGCAGCAGCACAATAAAAACGTGGTGAATCTTGCAAACTATACTTGCCAGATGCCACTAGACTAACAATGACACTGCAGTCATTTCAGGTCTCCTACTTCAGTGCACAGAGAGAGGAAAAAAACCCAGACACAAACAGGAAAACAATAGCTCACTGTGAAAACATCTTTTTTTTTGCTTCATGCACAATCATCAAATCTCTGGAATAGTTTTTTGCCCATTTATGACGTGTCACAGCCACAGCAAACATTGCCTCTCATAATTGGATTTTAAATAAGAGGATGAAAACTGAGCCACAAAGATGCGTTGTTTTGTGAGGGACAGCAGTATGCCAGCCTGTGTCAGAGCTCCCTCTATAAATGGAGTCATTCCAGTAAAAAGGACGAATTAAGCAAGGTTCGGATTAGAGATTTGACATTTTTTAGGAGCAAAGCCAGAATGAGGATGTTTGCTAAAGAAAAATTATTGTATCAAACAAGCTCTCAAAGCAACTTTTTTCATGACAACGGTGCGAAGAAGGCCACTGGTGGAGAACTTGTGATTGCTTTTTCCTCAGTGACCGGTTCCCCTGTTCCCATCCTGGTTCCTGAGGACCCACTGATAGCACAGAGTGAGTGATATAAATAAAATAAAAAAAGGATTTCTACTAAAAATGTCTGCCAAAACTTGTTGGATGTGGATAATCGGTTATGCTGCAGAGTAGCGTGCACAACATTTGATTACACATTTTTCTTGCAAACTGCAATCAAAGTATGAAACTGCAGTTTGTCTTCCTGCCATTCCCGTTCCCGCTTCCCCATGCTGAGCGCCAAACTGCACCGCTGAATTTAGGAACTTCCTTTCTGATGTGATTTTAAGTTTCTAATGGCATAATTAGTCTTTTCTCCAGGCTTAAGGGAGGGCATTTATGTTGTGTTTTCTTTCTTCTTCTCGACAGTCATGAAAGTGGTTTTATTCGGGTGGAAAATGCCTGTGCGCAGTTGCTCGTTTGATGACTGTTTGAAGAGAGGAGAGTCACGTCACTCGGCTTTACACAAACCAGCAAAAGTCAAAAGGCTCAAAATAGTTTCGGGGGTGGAGGGAGAGAACAAAAACAATAAAAAAAAAAAAGTATTGATCCTTCTTCGCCCTCGGGGGGCTTTTTGAATTAGAGCTCGCCATCTCCGCAAAGAGTTGTCTCACCTAGCATCTTAGCATTCACACGGTGTCTGTGGGGTTCCAGCATTATCAGTATGCGGCACACATTGCCTGCAGGTCTGCAAATAACTCTGTGGCATGCCCCCCCACATCCACCCACCCATCCCGCCCCTTTGTTGATCTATACTTTATTGCTATTTATGAGTAACACACAGGCACCAACGCAGTCGTTCCAATCAACTAGGGGCTGTGCAGATTTTTTCCCCCCTCCTGGCTGTAAAACTTAATGAATAATTTGAATAGGTGCTGACGCAGATACGGAGCACGGTCAAGTTTATTTATTTCATCAGATTTTACATATACCGCTCTAAAGTTACGCGCTAGCCCTCGAATCCTGCGAACGTCCTCTAGAAAAGCATTGATCCGAACATTCCCGCTCCTGCATGTCAGCGTGTGGATCAAAGATGAACATATCAAACACAGTGTCATTCCAGATAACATCTCTTCTCTACCTGTCTTTATAGAAGTAGAGGCTGCCTTAGTACACACGGGACTTGCAGTCACCGCTTTATACATAATCCTCTGTGGAGTTCAGTGATTTCACCGTGGAGATACGGACAAGCACTAAGCCTGCAAAGAAGGGGAAATCAATAAAAAGATTTTTTTTTAACAGCAGAGAGACCGGGTTTATACCCGACATGTTACTGTCTTTGTCGCCAGCCCATAATGGCAAAGCTGGCATCATTTTCACCTGTGACTTTGCGAGGCAGGACCTTCCCCCAAAAAGTTTTTTTTTTTTTTTAAATTGGAGCTCCTTGGCAGTTGTTTATATTTCTGCATGTGGACAGTGTTAGATGATGTAATAATGCCACAGCCAAGACACGGACACTAAAGTTCGAAGTGGAAACCAAGTTCAAAGATGGATGGGGTCATGGGTGACCCATAAGTGCTCAGTGAAAGATTTTGTGTGTAGAGTTTATGAATATATATTGGGATGGGATCACACAAGGTCCATTCATCCATGCCTTCAACCAATCATCCAATTTCTTATCCCCTTATCCAACTAAGATCGTGGTGGAGCTGGAGCCCATCCTAGTTCTTACCGGGTTCAGTCAGCGTTCAATAATACAACTTGGGACAGAGCTCCTCTTCTCTGACACCAATTTTAGCAGCTTAAACATGTACACACAGGGTCCCATGGATGAGCATATCCACCAGAGGAAGATGGCACTGCAGCAAAACCTCTTGGCACTCACTCAGTCACTTAATATGCATGCATTTCCACCTACTGGTCAAGGGATAACACTGCACATCATGATCTCCCCGCCACCCCCATTTTTTTTTCTTCTTATTTGTCAGTCTGTGATACAAATCTAAATTACTGCTGCAAAATAGAGATTCTGGCAGATAGTAGACATGCATGTAAAATTTGAGTATATTTATGTAATAGATTGCAGCCAGTGGAGCATATCACAGGCTGCCTCAGGGGTTTATAGCGGTTATAAAAACAGGCTGGTTCAGGCCTCAGTTGATTTGTGTCTCTGTTCTCAGGTGTTCTTGCATGTAATTTGTCCAGAACACCCCCACACACCCTTTTTTTTTTTTTTTTTTTGATATCCGCCGCA
>VURO01008078.1:0-16605 GCA_015108175.1 Pelvicachromis taeniatus
AGACGCTTGGTGAATTGAGTCCTCAAGAAGCGCTCCCTCCATCCCTCTCCCTCTTTTACTTCTTTTTTCCTGCAGCGCCCAGCCTTCTCTCCCCTGATGCCCACGTATCAGCACCCCTATCAGCGATGGACTCCTGCATTTGGTCCAGCGACGGTGTGTGGAAGCTCTTCGCCAAGACACCCATCCAGCCACCCAAA
Organism: Pelvicachromis taeniatus; assembly: GCA_015108175.1. Lineage (NCBI taxonomy): Eukaryota > Metazoa > Chordata > Actinopteri > Cichliformes > Cichlidae > Pelvicachromis > Pelvicachromis taeniatus. Next base: position 198 of record VURO01008078.1, read on the forward strand.
CTCCCCAAATACCTTGCAGACTGTGGTTTTCAACCTTGTGTTTTTGAGCATGTAACACTGTTTGACTGGGTGTGTTTATAAAAAAAAAAAAAAGTTATGCCATGCATTTTAGTGTTCAAGCTGTCGTGGATTTCCTGCGTTTTCTCATCTTGCAGAATATTCTAAACAGTCGACTAAAACATTAAGGTTAATCGCTTTGCTTTTTCATGGTCATGACCTGCACTACCTGCTCAAACTGAAGTGTTACAGAACAGTGTTTTTTGGCGACCCTCCACGGTGAGAGCGTGGCGCACATTGGGACTGTTAATATAAGAACAAATGGGGAACTGCAGCACTGGATCCACTCCCTCAACGCCAGGATTTGCCACAGAGGCCGAAGCGTTGTACAATATCTTACTGACATAATTATAATTTTATTTTTTTCTGTTTTTGGAATTGGGAGCGTGCTAGATGTTGCACATGCTTCTGTCGGAAACACTTTGTTTTCCTCCTCTGGGCAGCCTCTGGCAGCTGGTTTGGGATCCCGATACGTGTCGAAAGGTCACCGCGACCTCAAGGGCCTCGAAATGATATCAAATCTCACACTTTGATTTCTCTTCATTATGTGTATGTATATATAAATATATTTGTGTGTTTATATTCAGTATAGAACATACACACATGATTAGCACACCAACTGCACATGTCTTAAACATGGGGCGTGTGCTGTGGTTGAAAGACACTTGTCAGCTGTGGTTTGCTGTACACTGGAGACAAAGATGTAATATTCATTTTTCCCTACATGAATTTAATCAGTAATAAACGTTTTAAAAGAATAAATATTTGACACATAATGACTGATCTCATTTGTCAGTAATCAGAGGCTCAGTTCGAACTTGAGTTTAAACCTGTGTCCTTTTTATTTTTGCCTTTCTCTGAATAAAATTTTAATAGGAGAGAGTGTGTTATGGTCTTTGGAAAATCTGGGACTACTTAACTCATATTGCTCATATTCATTTAGAGGAGGTTTATTTAAGGAGAGCCAAGTGGAATAGATGCCCTTTTACCTTATACTGAACATTAGTATGCTCATACCTGCCCAATTTTACATGGTCAGTGCAACTTCTATTTTCAGTCATTGTGAAGTGATGAGAAAGATTTGATGAATTTCCTTTTATCCTTCAAATGTTTTATTTAAATATTTTAGGAGTGTAGTTTGTAATACTGTGAGACAATAAGCAGACTCGTCAGTCAGTCATTGAGTGTTTTTGTTTTGTGCTAGTCAGTTTCTGAATGCTTGAATACTTTAATCCTTATTTAACTTTTTAATGCAAAGTTAATGCATCATCTAAGCTCAAATGAAATTCATCTGCTTAATCTGCGAATCACATCAGATCCCAAACATGATGCGGCTGTGTCACTTCCTGGATTTCTGGGCCAATGGGAATTCATTTATAATCAGTAAATCTTTATTCAACTTTCCTTGAAACACACACATGTATATGTATATATAAAAATAAAACTTTTGTAAAACTGCTTTTTCCTGCTGAGAAGCTGAAGCATCTACACATGTGGCTCTGAGAACCACAGGTGAAAAGTATCTGGATTTCTAGTCCAAGTCAGGAGACACAAGTTGATTGTAAAGTATTTATTCGTACAAAAACAACAAAAACAAAGTCTTAAGAAAATTGCATGATTAATATTTTGAATAGTCCGAAGCATTTTCTAACTGAAACAGTGCCGTTAGTCATGGGTGAATGGAAGCACTGACATGGAGCACAATGGGCCCAACAAAACCTCTAAATTCCTAAACAACATCCGCCCAAGCAGACACAAGCAAACATTCAATGGCATGTCTGTGTCTGCCCCTGGACACACACTCGATCCACGGTGGCAGCAGCGTGATGTTTACCACAGAGACACGGCACACAGAGTTTTCAAAATGCTTTCAGTCGGAAAATGAAGGAGTGGATACAGTCGAGCGAGGAAAAGAACACGATGCTGACACAACTGAACAGTATGATCTCTCTACATGAAAAAACAAACTGAAGTCTGGTGATGGGCAGGAGCCACTGGTGTTCAGTCAGAGCTTTCTCACACCTGTCATCACTCACAAACCTGCCAATATAAATCTGAAGGTCCACACTTACTACTTATTCCCTCCATAAGGGGGAGCAGGTGACTGTTCTACTGTAGAGTTTCTGATCACATCACATCAAACTTCCTGATAAGACATCCCTTAATGCAGGGATTTTTTAAAGGCTGCATTAAAAGTCAACAAACCATTAATACACATAAATGTTTAAGAAGAATGTGTCATTAATGAAGGTTTTGTCTCACTGTATTAGATTTTTTTTTATGTTTAACTGTGATATACCTTACACCTTATATGTAGATTTTTTCAATCAAACTTAAAAACTCAATCAATGCTCATAACTAAGCATTAGTTATGAGCATTGTTAAATTAATCGTGATGTTGGGATGCCTTATCAAAAAGTAATATGAGAAAGCGTCACATAAACTCAAGTGAGCTGATGTTTTTAAGGGATGACTGTGGATATGACGTTCAGCTTGTTTGATCTCCTGGGATTAATTTGACTGGAACTATAATCTCTACTGCATGCCACACCAGAACAACAAAAACAAAAATAAAACAGAAGGGGAAAAAAAAATCCTCTACAAACAACATTATACGAGTGTTCTTCTGTCTACAAAAAGATTTTCATTCAAAAGTTACACATTTTTCTTATAAATATATCAATTTCATCCAAACCTATTACACTTTTTTTTGGATAAAAATCATTCTTTGGGTTGATCCTCCCCAACAACCAGCTGAGACAACAACACAAAGACATCTGCATAGGTTTGCGCAGCTGCGTTAGACGTGAGTTCAAACACAGACAGACATGAGAGACATCGCTGCACCACCCTGGGAGACATCCATGCATTTCAGGTCAACGCTTGCTGACAGACGTCACCTACAGAAAGAACGGAAGCCCGCAGCAGAGAAATCAAAGTGCCCGTGAAGTACTGAAGCAATGAGAATGGAGGTAGAACTTTGCTGTTAGTGGTGAACGCAAAGCAAAGCAGCAGATGCTGACCACTGTGGAGGACGTTTTGTGGAGTCACTGTACACTGACATGCCTTTTAACAACATCTGCCTTCTTCTCATGCTGATGTAAACATATCGGAAATTTTGGTCAACTAGAAAGATGATTGACATCATGGGGACAACGTTCAACAGTAGATTTTCATTTTTAAAAAATTAAACTTTTTAAAATCTTAAATATAACATTAAATGTAGAAAAATAACAGCTGGACAGACTTTGTAAATTACTTGAGCTACCCAAAGGTTTATTCAGGTGTCAGAGGTGAACATGGAGGCCTGCCTGTGTTCATAGCACAGCTCATTACACATTCACTCAATTCAGATATTCTCTTAATATAATACAAATATTATGATTCTTTTCATTTTAGGTTAGGAAGGAAGAAACTTACACTAACCAAAAAAAAAAAAAAAGTGTTGTGAAATACAACAGGTAGGCTGGAGAGGTGTTGGAAAGTGTTGGTTGCGTTATACAAAAGAAAAACTTAGGATTTGGAAAAACTATTTCTTTAAAGCGGAACCAACTGTTGCAAATAGAACTATCTGCAAATACATCAAAAACACATAATGTCACATTTTATTAAAGTGGTTTGGCAACATGACTAGGGCTGGGCAAAACCATTATTTTCCGAATCGATTAATCTAGTGATTAATTTTTCGATGCATCGATGAATCTAATTATATATGTTACTGCTAAGCAGCTTAAATTAGTTTTGCATTTACGGAGGTTGGGTGTTTATCTCTGAGTGTATGTCTACGTGGGGGGTGTCTGGATGAATTAAAGGGTAAAAACCAGCGTTAGTAAAAAAGTTGAAAACTTACGGTCGTTTTACGATAGGCCATTTCCACCTTACAAAGCCGGCAAAGAGTGAATCACTTCCTTTTCGGTTAAAATATCCCCATACTGTAGAACTGCGTGTTCAGGGGGCGTGGTTTAAGTCGACATGTTACGCTACTCGCTGCCGCCATGTGTATTTTTGAGAGTGACGACGCATCGCGTCGACGTAATCGATTACATCGAAGCGTTGTCCCAGCCCTAAACATGACCACATCCCCAGGGCTGAAAAAGCAGTTACAAAATCTACCTGCAGCAGTCACTTAAGGATGGCTCCAAAAATGAGGGATTCCCCTAAAGTCTCATGTTAACATGGACGTTAAAATGCATGTTGACAGCCTTATAATCAGTGCTTGAAGTGGGTCTGAACGCAGTTCCGGAACTTCTGTATTTTCGTCTTTTGGGTTCCGCCACTTTTTCCTGCGTTCCGGTACTTACTGACAATATCACAAGACCGATAAAAGACTACATTAGAGTTCCTGCACTTATTTTTTCCCACTTCAAGCATTGCTTATAATTATCTCTTCCATTTGGAAGGCTAAAAGCTTGGGTGTGGTCGTTTTGGCTAGCAGGTGTGCTGACAGCTAGCTAGCAGCTGTAGTCTTCACCTCTGCTAAACTGAACTAAATGTTTCTACCATATCTGTGGCTTCTGTGCCTTTTGGAGCTTTTTTAAATACAATTTTCTGAAAATAGTATAGATACGGCAGCTGTGCGATACAGAACAGCTGCTGGATTTTGAATTTCTAGTATCTTCTTAATGCGTTACTTAGCATGCTTAGCAACGCAGTTTGGTAATCATGAATGCTAGAATTGGCTGCTGACTTAGCACTCCAGCCTGTGCTCCAAGTTCTGGCTCCAAAAACACAACATCCAGGGGCTAAAACTGCTTAAATTGAAGTTTCAAAAATATAGAGTCCAGAATTTTCAGTAAAATCTATGGTTCACTGATCTATTGGGTCGTTTTAGAGATCCGTTTCTTTGTGCCAAATAAATGTCAGGGCCAAAATTTACAATTAAGTTGGAATCAGTACAATGGATTAAAGATAGTGATGTCTGTGTGTTTATTGAGAAAAAGCAACAAAACATTAAGGTATTTATTTCTATAAAAATATTGCTTAGTGCAGCTTTAATACTGTATGTATATATTTGTAATACCCCTGTAGAGATATCGTTTCTTACTCTGAGCGTTTTGGATGTGGGGCTATAAATGATGGGGCTTCCCCCCCACTCACTTAAGCCAAGTAAACAACACTCTTTATTCCTGATACATCAAGCCTCATGTTCCCCTGAACAAATGAATAAACCTGAGAGATCACATGGGCTGACTGGAGTATTGTTGCTCTGTACCTGGAGGATAGCGGTCTTATTCTGTCATGTCTTATAGTATTATAGACTTATAGCTCTCTCCAACTATCCTCATCTTTTCTTCGCAATCCTGCTTGGTCCCACTATCTGCCTGTCTTTCCCCAGACTCCTTGGCCTGCTAACTGGGCTGCATACAAGTAAGAGTTAATAAATAGTCTTCTTTCTCTACAGAGTTGGCAGTGGGATAGTAGAGATAGTTTTAGGCACTACAAGGAAACCTCCCCTTTCTGGAGATACATTTCATGACCCTGTTCATGCTCTGTAAGACCAATAGCTTTCTATGTGAGGGGCTTAAGCCAAAGCCTCTGGGGAAGTTCTCAACATTTCACTCACTGTCAGCAGTCACCAATTAATCACTAAGAAGAAGAATAATGGGACAGATAAAGTGCAAAATGACCCACCCCCCCCACCCCCCAAAACCTCAGTGTGCGTGTGCCACTGCCTGTCTTTGGCTGTGTTTTTACCCCCTGTATTGTGATGTCACTACCCTCCTTGTCCTGCGCCTGGTCTGTCTGCGTCTGTCAGCTGTGCTCAGAGCCAGCATGGTAGGGTTCAGTTCTTTTTGAAAAAAGAGAAAAGTCTCTTGTCCCGGTCTGCGATGCGGTGAGCTCTTCTTGAGGACTGACCCCTGTGGGTTATGGACGGTCCCGACAGGGAGGTAGGGGCCGCGCGCCACTCGTCCTGGTGCTTGTCCATCAGCTGCTGGTCAATCACTCTGTGCATATCATCCTAAAAGCAGAAAGGTGAATGAGTAAATGACAAGAAGGAAAAGTCACGCGAAGAGGGCGTGTGGTGAGATGTTACAAGCACGTCTGGAAACATCGGACCCACTGAACAAGTTACCTGTTGGATAGTAATTATAGAAACACCACCATTACCTTTCACCTTAGGTAGATCACACGAACCTTACTACACTATAGAAAAAAAAGTATTTTCCCCTCAGAATACATTATTTAAATAATTTTTGAGAGGCCCGGCAATGTCAAATTATTCAGTAATTCACAAAACAAAGTAAAAGATTTTTTAAAAAGAATAAAAAAAAATAATAATTTTGTCACATCATGTAAGAGTCCACTGTTCTAACTCCACCAAATGCTTAAATGAGAAGATGCCAGATTGACTGTTCGTTGCTGTTGATGTATACAGCCACCAGAGGGCACTAACAAGCTATTTAATAAAGTTGGAAGCAATTGTGACGTCAGACTGAGAATTATACTCCGCACCTGAAAAAAACCCCACAATTTAATTTATCCCCTAATGTCACCAACATATAGTAGCACAAATATAACCATGCACAATCCAAATATTGTGATCTGCACTTCTGAAAGGATCGTTCTCTCAACAGGTAAGCTGACCAGTGGACCGGCAAGTGAAAGCAGAGAGGATACAAACAGGTGGTAAGAGGGGGTGGTGGGTTAACATGGTTCTCTGTGCTGGTTAATGGTTTCAAAGGGGGGGGGGGGGCTGAAATGGGAATTTCTCCTGGGATGGAATGGCTCAGCGGTGGCTGGTTTAGTTGGTGCCAGGTGAAACGGCGAGATGGCACTGCTCGGGCTCACCTCTAAGGCAGGAGGGGGGGTGGGTACCACAGGGGAGAAAGGGTGGTACGGAAGCTGAGAAAGGCCACTAGATCAGAAACCACAAGAGCCAAACAGTAAAGAGCCCTGAGGAGGCAAACTGTGGGGAGGGAGGAGAGAGAGGAAAGAGCAGCTTGTTACAGATAAAGGGGATGGGTAGGGAACACACACACACACACATATATACAGACAATATGTTTACACAAAAAACTAATACAGTACTGCAAAAGTGTTGAGTCACCCGTACTTTTTGATTTATTTTGTAAGGAGAATCAGGGGGCAAACATGCAAACACAATCTTGAAAGTCAATATTTCTTATCACTGACTTTATTCTTCAAGATAGCTTGAACTGTTCAAAATGTCACACAAACTGTAAATCTTCAAATTTCTTTAAGTTGTCTATTGATGATGAACTGGACCAAAAATTTCAAATTTGGATTCATCACTCGATAAGACCTGTTGCCACTGATTTTTAGTTCAGTTCAGTCTTTGCTTCTGTAGGCATGTCTTCTGGATCAGCTGAAGGGCCAGATCACTTAGGTGCTGTGTCACGACCTTTGCTGGATGTTTTTCTGATAGTACATCACTATCAGACACTTTCAGATAGCCTGCCACGTCTGAAACATTTTGTCCTCCAAGTTTAAGGAGGAATGCAACAGACTGCAAGCTGCAAAGTTCCTAAAGATAAAAAGTAAAATTCTTCAGCCTTCATCAAGTTTGAAGATAACACTGGTTCATCCCTTGAGTAAGGTGCATTTTTTATGCTCAAATAATTCATTGGTCAATGTTAAAACCTCTAAAAGACCTTCAAAAATCCAGGAAAACCTTTCCTCGAGACCACTTAAAAAAACAACAACCCAGAAACTCTGACTTCTTAGAAGCAAAATATAAAGAAATAAGACATAAATAAATATTGGCTCAAGACTTTTACACAGCACTGTGTGTTCCGTTTTTGTCCATCGCAGACGAGAAACTGACACTGTCCCTCTGCAGCTAAGTGAGTAGTTCAGTTTGAATGCACAGATGCTGTGAGTGGCTTTAAGGTAACAGACTGACACAAGCTACAGCAAAGACAGGGGATATGGACATAGTGTCCCAGCAGCTAGACACATCTTATTCATGTATAAGTGTATTTAAAGCTGTCCAAACCTAATTTATTCACACTTCATCTTTTATTACGTTGACATTTACGTAACTTATGTTTTTAAAATGAGCTGTTCCAAAAATATTATAAATGTTGAATATAGCCTTTGACCCACCTGCCAAGCCTCCAGCTGCTGTGACAAATTGAGCTTCTGCTGGATGGCGTCCAACAGCTGGCTGTTCAGAGACATGATGTCTATTTTACATTTGGCCAGCTCCATTTCCACCGCTTTCTTCCTGCAAGACACACACACACACAAACACGCACACACAACAATCTGAATGAAGGCCACATACAAACTCTGCTCTGGCACTTGCAACAGTAATTATTCATTGGCAGAATAAGTTGACTTTTTCTTGTAGCAAACCTCACAGTTATGTTGAATATATGCTGTATCAGTTTTTACTTGCACAGGCAGCAGATTTTAGATAGATGAGGCTACTTTGTCACAGTTCTAGATCATGATATTATGGTCTAGAACTGTTTTGTTCCATCTATCGAGACTCTAAACTAATAAGGGTTAGGGGTTAGGAATCAACAGACTTGACAATTCAGTTTAATATGTGATTAAAATCTGAAATGATGCTTGAAAATATTTAAATCTCCCTATATTATAACTAATACGGGATAACCAACTATTCTTCAAAGGATGGGTAGAAAAAAAATTCAAGAGCTGTCATACTGTTTGACGAACTGGGGCATAACTTTAATGTAAATACAGTAAAAAGATAAAACTTTTCATCTTTTAAACAGCAAAATGAACTTGCTAAACCAGTGCAAACACCTGTTGAAATAATGATTAAGCTAGACGTCGAATCGCACAGTCTTACTTAGCTATGGCATCGTCTCGGTCTCTGATCGCACTCTGGAGCTGCTCGCTGGGTTCTCGGACTTCAGCCATTGTCCTCATTCGCTCGTTCTCTTCTCTGAGAGAGCGCATCTCTAGAGAGAGCAGCGCCACCTGTGGATCACGCACAGTGAAAAATCCCTGCGACATTGAGGCCTCGTGTGTTCAGGATCGTGCACACAGTTTAATGGCAAAGGAGACAACATGGTGCTCATGGGCGAGATATTTGGTTGACCTAGTTCGGCAGAAGATGGAGTGCGTGTGCAGCTTGTGTCGTTTAAATCATGCAAGACGGCATTTTAAACCCACAGGAGAGCATGAGCTGTCCTGGCAGAGAGAAGACAAAGTTTGAAGCAATGTCCTACATTGGAAAAAGCATGCATCAAATTCACACTGATGCACAACTGGGTGAGGACTCAATCTGCTGCACCACGTCATCAGAGTGTTCTCGTTAAACATGAGAAACTCCTTAATGCAGCGTTATTCCACCCAGAAAGACTGGAAAGGATCTTGAATGAATGACTTCAGTTAGGTCTATGATCTAAATCTCTGACTGACATGCGACATACGTGATGCACACACATGGTTGTTTTACCTGGTTGTGCAGCTGCAGCAGCTCCTCTTCATTGCCGCGTGTTTTGTCCTGCTCCGCCTCATACAGCTCTCTGACTTCCCGCAACTCTTCTCCCAGTTTCCTCACCTGCTCCTCCAGAGCCTCCTCATCGCTACGCCGCGAGCCCTGTGCACACAAACCACACACATTACAACAAAGACTTACTGTGGACAGCATCGGCTTTCTGAGAAAGGAACTCATGTGTAAACGATTTCCTTAATGCTAAAAATGTTCCATTACATATTGTAAAAATAGTAGTGGAAAAGTCTCCACTGTGTTTTACTGATGGCTGTAGACATTCAATGTACCTCTCTCCTGGCCTACTCGTTACGTACTGATGACAATTTGAACCACGTATTTCAAATTTAGATTCATGACTTCATCATAAGTCCTGTTGCCACTGATTTTCAGTTGTAAGTATAATTTGGCACATCTCAGCTTTCCCCCCCTGGTTCCCTTCCCCAGGTATGGCTACTTGACAGCCACCCTTCAACTGTCCAGTTTCCTCAGATTTTCTTTGGACACACTGCACACCAAGACATGCCAAGTTTGATCTCATAGTTATAACACATGTTTCTGTGACAGACTGTTAGTTCCAAAGGGCCTAAAGATACAAATTAGTCATTATCTCACTTATTCTAGTTAACACCTAATATTAGTCTAACAGCAACAATGCTGACTGCCAGCGAGTTGTTCATTACCGTAGACTCGTTGCCATCCAGCAGATTCTGAGTGAGCCTCCGTAGCTCTAGCAGGCTGGTGTGGAGGCTCCCAGTAGGCACATCCTTGGCTGAGGACGTCTCAGAGGACTCGTCCATGGAAGAGTCAGTGGACAGCGCTGAATCCGTGACGTCGTTTCCCCGCAGATGAGAGCAAAGTGAGCGAACTTCACAGTAGGCCTCCCACAGCTGAAGCCGTAGCTGATTGGTCAAACAAGGGCAGATAGTTTAGATACTGGTCACCCACACTCCTGATGATCACAGCGGGTTTAAACAAACTGACTGAGGATACAATCGGGCAGTCATAAACATCGCTACCTGCTCCCTCTCCTGCTCCTGCTCCTCCTGTTCCATACTCTGCTCTATCTCGCACAGCAGGCTGGAGGGATGGGGGGTCAGAGTTTGGAGGCTGTGCTCCTCTGTCAACTCCTCCAACCTAGCGGCCAGCTGCCTGTGGGACACCTGGACCTCCAGCAGCTCCAGCTGGCTCTGCCGCAACTGGACAGGAGTTAGAGGAGTTAGCTGAGACTTAACAGTGGCATTCATCTAATTTCCAGCTCTATATTTTTATACCTGGGCTGTAGCTCTGATAGACAGTTAAGGAAAATCAAAATAGCCGCTCTAATCATTTGTAATAATAATAATAATAATAGGAATAATGTACACTATCTACCAAGGTAGCAGCTATTCTCCAAAGCTTCATTTATGTGACTGTACCTGGAGGTCTTTCTCGTGACACTGCTTCTCCAGCACCAGCGTCCTCTCCCGGAGCTCATCCACAGTACTCTGCAGCAGCTCGTTCTCCTCGAGCATGGCCTGCACTCGGCGCTCCAACTCCATTTTCCTTTCTGACAGCATCTTAATCTAACATTTCAAACAGTGACAGTTAGATCCTGCGCTGTGGGAAGCAGGCGTTAAGTTTAGTATCCAAGGATTGCTCAGATTTCCTGGTCGATCACAAACAAATGGGCAGCTATGGACCTGATTAAAGGCTGCATATTGTTTTTTTCCCTGCCTGTGAGGGAAGCTGGGCTCTTACACAAGATTAAAAGCACTCCCACTGGCCTAAAGAATGTTCGTTGCCTAGCACAGCTGTCTGCATTAGTCGCCACCCTCGTCTTCAGGAATGTTTTGGCTATGCTTTAGCATCTACACAAAGTTTCATAGCAGTGTACTGCTTACCGTGCCTATGTAATGGCCTTACATTGAAGACTTCATGACTTCAAGACAGACTTCATGAATTGTCTTCCCTTGCAGCTGCCTGAGCGGCTTTGCCCATTAAACAAACATCAGCTCTGCTCATTTTTATCCCTCCTGCTTCTGACCTACATCTGATAACCTACTTCACAGCACAGGGAGCTTTTAATGCAGATCAGTTGTTTTTACTAGCACATGTTCCTCTACATGTTTCTGTTTCTGTTCCTCTACATGTTTCATGGTTCTGCGATAGTCTCTACTTTCACCCTAATAGGCCAAAAAACCATTAGTCATCAGAATATGTCATATAAAGCCAAAGCATTGGAATAAGGGGAGCACCCAGACATTGCAGTATCTCTAAATATAGAGCAGGAGCCTTTTCTCCCAATTATAGCGCAGGCTCTGCAGTCTGGGTGTTTTCTCCTTGGCTTTGAAGAGAAGCTGCAGAAAAACCTGAACTCTTACAGTACTGACGTTGAGGACATATCCAGCAGTTCACATATGACACAACTGACATCACAACACTGCTCATGCTCTGAAAAAAAAAAAAGTATTCATGCTTGGCCTCTGAACAGGGACCGACAAAATGCTGCGCACATAAAAAGTTACATACTATTAAGGTGATAAGGTGAAAAGAGTCAGCACTTTGCCCCATCATCAAAGAGACATGTGACGAGTAATTGCAAAAATCAAAACAAATAACAGTGCCATGGCTGTTCCTGCTCTTTTACAATGCGTCACATGCAGCATGCAGTCAGGCTGAGAGACGGTGCAGGGGAACCACTCACTTCTAGCCCTTGCTGCTCCAACCAAGAAGGAAGGAGGGTGAGGGAAATAGGAAATGGTGAGAAAGACGAAAAAGATAAAGAAGAAAAGGAACGTTTGAAAGAAATCACACAAGTGTCTCGAGTTCAAAGTGAAGATCATCCCCTGAGAAAAAAAATAATTTATTAGGGAAGAAAGACTTCTCTTTTTATCATTAGTGGAGACTTTAATGCAAGACTGTGACTTTTGTTGAACAAGCCGACACTGTGGCTACAGGTGGTAATTGCAAGATAACCGCACACTGACTCTTTAAAGTCATCATCATTAAGAAAACAAAGTGAGGGGCCCGGATGTCAGTTAAACAGCAACTTTTATACTTATCTACCTCATGATCGATTACAATTAAAACTAATGATGTATCTCAAGTCTTCCACTTAAATGTTTGCACTCGCTATGCTGACTGTATAAGGGAGTTCACACCATAGAATGGACATAAAAGATGGACCATAGACGGTGCTGTAACTCATAACAAAGCCATTGGTGAAGCCTCAGGTGAGACACGCAGGGGCTTCACTTAAGAGACTCTGAAGCCTGGTCTAAATGGTCTACATATTTCAAAAACCCTAGTGGGAAAATCCCAATTGATGAGCAATTTCCTGTTGATATCACGTGTCAGGGCAGAGCTGCTTTAGGCTGAGGCTAAGATAAGGATGAGAGCATCGCTGACTCACTGCTTGTTAAACGTTGAAGCAGATGGGTTACAGCAACAGAAGACCACACCAGGTATCTCTCTTGTTAACTAAAAATAGGAACGCGAGGCTACAATTCACACTGGCTCACCAAAATTGGACAAGACTGGACAAATGTTGGCCGGTCGGATGAGTCCTGATTTCTGCTGCAAGGTTCAGATGGTAGGGTCAGGATTGAGAGTAAATAACATGAAGGTATGGATCCATCCTGTTGTGAATCAGCAGGTCAGGCTGGTAGTGGTGGTTGACCTCTGTTGTCACCAAATCACAATCCAATAGAGTAAATTGGGATTGTGGTGGAACAGGATTTTCATCATGAATGTGCAGCTGACAAATATGCTGCAACTGTGTGAAGCTATGATGTCATTATGGACCAGATTCTCTGAGGAAGGTTCCCAGCATCATTTTGAATCTGTCTCACAAAGAATGAAAGCAGCTCTGAATCAATCGCGGTCCATCCCGGAACTAGCATGGTGTAACTAATGAAGTGCCCTGTGAGTATATCTATGGATCACTCTGACAACAATGACTTCATGCAGTGCCCTGTAAGTAAAGAAAGAGTGAAAACATGAAATATCTGAATAGCTGCGTGTACGTATGCGATAGTTTTCAGTTTTCAGAAGAATATCATCAGCATCCAAGGGCAATGGCCGCACTAGCTATCTAAACTAGATTAGCTATTTTGGTTTAGCTGTCTAGATTAGTAATCTTAGCCTAGCCATGTAGATTTTCTTTCTATTCTTAAATCAGCCATTGATGTCACTGTTACATGCATCTGGCATGGTTTGGCATTGGTGCGTATTGAACAGCCATCTTCAGTATAAAAAAAAACATTAGATGGGTGGTGATAGGCATAACTATAAGCCAAATCCAACATTTCTGGTAAGTGTTTAACTTGCCTTACTTGATTTGGGCCTGTCAGAAACAGTGTACTACATGGTAGTGGACAAACTCAATTATCTGAACAGGCTACCTTATTCAAAAAATTGTACAGTCTCGCTTTAACTTCCCTTAAGATCTGACGCCACTCTGGAGTTCTTGCTAAGTAGAAAGTGCTTCAATTGTCTTTACTTGGCACCATGATTTTTGGAACTCTTAGGCATCTAAGACATATACTCCTGTTAGAAGTTCTGTTCAGCTTTTGTGGGAGTTTTCTCAGTGCACGTTCAATCAACTGTACTTATGTTATGAAGTGATGTATACAGAAGACGGGATACACACTGAGACTCACCTCAGCCTGTAGAGACTCTAGTCGTGTCATGTGCTGGCGTGTGGACACACTCTTCTCCCTGAAGTCATCCCGTAATGAATGGACCTGAGTGGACAGCTGCCTCTCCACCTCTGCAGCCTGGACAAAGATAGTTACGAAGGACAGGACAGAAGCTGAGCTTAAAAGATGACCGCTTTTAGTTTGAAAGAATACAATTTAGCACTGTAAAATGTTACTCTTGTAGGCGTTGTTCGTGGTAATACTTGCATTAAAAATCAATTCTAGCGTGTTGCAGAACTTGATAACTTAATTTAGAATAATGTCACTGCAACTCTTTTGTCTTTTCTCCCCCATGGTGACTCATTGGAGGCTAAAACATGCAGACACTCAAACACATTGCTGTTCAGTTTGCACTCACACTGTGTTAGTGACACTGACATGCTGTAAATCAGCCCTCCCCAGTCTGTTTTGGTAAATGGTGCATTTAATAGCTGGTTCTCTAAAAGCACAAATTCACCCACAAGTCATGGCCTTTGCTAAAAGCCTCAAACAACAGAAATGATCTGCTCGCTATTTGTGCAATCCAGTGAAGCAGCAGCCGCCTTAGTGCATCACTAGCGCTTATTGGACAGGTGGGATCAGACCACACAGAGCCAAGCTGTGCATCATTAGCATAAAGCTGCACTCAAGAAGCTACATTTTGCATTATCATCACTGCCATGGCAACAGCAAATTCCTAAAAAGCGTACCTTATAGCTGTCAGGAGATGCTGAAAATGGAGGAAATGGACTAACAAAAAAAAAAAAAAACAGAAGCAGGAAGTGTGTTTAAATTGTGTTTTTGTGTGTCTTTTAATCACAGAGTGTTGAATGAAAGTGGGGATGACTATTGCAATATCAATAACAGCCTCTAGATGGCACTACACACTGCTGCAGCTTTTTGAGGCGCTCACAGAGAGATGAAAGTGCTCAACAGCTGAGCTGTACATGCATCAGGCCACTTTAGTTCACTTCTGTTTCTAAAGCAGCACTGTTTGTGTGGTCTCTAAGGACAGGCTGCCATTATGACCATTTCTACTGTCATTCCGGAGCTCCACCCTGATCAGGTAGAAACAAAAGAGTAGTCATAGTGCTTACACTGTGTGGCGTTATTAGGTGCTTATTCACCTTTAAATAAATCAGTTTATCATCCACTTCATCCCCATGATTAATTCCAAAAGCACACATCCTGATTTTCTTAAGATACCATATCTATAATTAGGTTACAAAACTTAGAGCCTCATGGACAATCTAATCCTTCCCTGAATGCACTAGACCTGGATTAAATAATAAAAACAAGGGGCTGCTATATGTTATTCTTTTAGAACAAATCAATAATGTTTACATCAGAAGGGCAAAAAGTAAAAATAAGTTGAAAAGTGGAAGTTAAGCTTTGCTTCAGAAAACACTGTGGTACTGATGTGCAGTAACTGATGGTCCAGAATAATCTCTGGATACAGATAAGTGTGTGATATCTTTGCAAACACGAAGATTGTTTCTCTTCGTTGTTCTCATTTCAGCTTCACATGTATTTGCGAAAACACTACATGCCACGAAATGTACCATTTTCACCCATCTTGCACTGGTAAAGAATCCCTCCAAATCCCTTCAGAATTCAGATCCCAACTAACTCTAAAAGTTTAATCACTTCTAAGCTGAACCAGCACCATCTCTTAACTTTTTGGGTAATCCTACCGACAAGTAGATAAACTGAACCAATCACATGACCTACTTAGCAGAGGAGTGATGACTAAGTGATGACTGAGCAATAATTTTAGTTTTTCTAGGTCTAATTATTCGTGTGTCACCTGGTAGTTAAACACAGAATTCAAAACAAGCATACTGTGTGCCATGCTCTAATGCAGGAGCTGTATGAGCTTTTATCAATCTAAAAATATGGTGTGGAAAACCTTTTTACTTCTTTCACGAAGCATGTAAATAGGAACCAATGGTGGATATATATAACTTGGGAAGGTAGAGAGACAACAAATTCCAAGTTATATCCCAAGCACCAAAGGTTCATGGATGTTTTGTTGGCTAAATGTGGTTTCCTTGAAGTTTTTACCCTTACACCTGTTAGGGGTAACACTTATATCTCGTTCCTGGCCTGAGTGGTTTCTTTTATATTTCAGGCCTGCTCTCAGAACAAAATCTTTATATTTTGGGGTAGTACACAGTATGCAGTGTGTGTGTGTGTGTGTGTGTGTGTGTGTGTGTGTGTGTGTGTGTGTGTGTGTGTGTGTGTGTGTGTGTGTGTGTGT
>VURO01008079.1:10003-25545 GCA_015108175.1 Pelvicachromis taeniatus
TATTTTAATATTTTTTTATTAAATTTTTTAATTTTTTAAATATTTTTTAAAAAATTTTATTTTTTTTTTCATAATTTTGTTTTTTTTTTTTTTTTCATATTCACAGGACTGGAATCTTTCTTTTATTCCTGACTCAATTTCCTCCTTAAAATTTGTGTTAAAATTTTACTGGGTCTTCCCATACTTGCTTCTATTTTGTCAGTTTTTTGCCTCATACGTTTAAAAAGATGTTTTTAATTTTTTATTTCTAAATTACTTATTTCCCAAGTACAGAGCTGATGATAGCAATCTGATATAAGTTGTGAAATTCCTACGTACACAACAGGAACAATTCTACTGCTTTTTACTAACACATCGTCAGCGTCCCTGAATAGCTGTTTTTATACTTAGACTTTGCAGAAATTATTTTATTTTGAAGTCAGACACATTTACAGTGCAATGAAAGGATTGTTGCAAACCACTATCAGCTTGAATGTAAAGTATTTTTTATTCTAATGAAGTGAGGGAATAACTACATTTCATGTAGCTGTGCTAACTGTACAGCCCCATCAAAGAGATGACTACAGGACCAGCAGGAGTTTGACTGCGGTTTGTGTTCTTACAGGTTTCAGACCGAACTGCCTTGGGCTATGGATCTCACAGAGTGTTTTCTGATAGATGTGCCTCTCTATTCTACTTCAGCTTGAACGCAAATACTTCAGAGTGGGATAGACTAAGAACACATAAGAATACTCCCAGTGGCACATACTGCCCTACTTTTGTCCAACATCATGGCCCACAGTCCTTTTTTTTTTTTTTGCCTTATTTTGTCAGATTCATTCTGACAAAATATATATGTGGTGGGAGGGAAAATGGCCTACAACATTTTTTTTTCTTTCATGTCTTCTCCGTCTACAGTCAAAGAAAAGAGTTCTCTCAGATTGGAGTGGCCCACAAAGTAAAACACGCTTACAATAGTAGTTGCAAAGCTTCTGGACACCTCCTGCCAGGTAGTGTTCTCCATGTTAAGGACAGTCTACTACAGAAAACCTTTAATGTTATTCACTGGTGCCCAGTGCATTACAGTTACATCTAAAATCCTTCTATTACAGTTAAACCTTTCAATAGTTTAACCTTCGAGTACATTTCTGACTCTGGATTTCTCTTTTTAACCCAGTCAGGTCTCTTTTAAATGTTCTTACAATCAGATCTAAGTATGATGCTAACCTGAGACTAACTACATCACACAACCCTTAAACAGACTCAGAGCCTTTTTATTCACACAGACTAATGTGTTTATGTTATGTTTTTATCTTCTGTGTTAAGAACTTTAAGCTTCTATATAATGAAATGTGCTATATAAATAAAATTGCCAGTACTATTGCCATGTCTTTGATATATTATAAATCACAAAATAAGTAGGTATATTACAATTAATTAAGTAGGTATCGTTTTGTTGCAGGTGCATTGTCGGCTTTCCTTAATTATTTGTTTGTTTTTCTACTTACATATTTAAAATTTGTGAGTATTACTTTACTAAATAGAAAGATCCATTTCTAACTGTGACCTGAATTTGCACCACCGAGAGCAAATCATTCACATATCCAGGGGACACTGTAAACAGAGGTTTAGATTAATATTCATCATGCATGCGTTGCTTTTTGCAGCAGTAGTTTGCTTTTGTTTAACTGTTGGCATTGTAATGTGGATAAAAAAAAGACGTCAGTGGATTATCTATCATGGATGTAATGTGTGTCTTTGTGTGGTAGTAATGTTTGTGTTTGGTATTATCAGAAAGGAAACACGAGGGCAAAAGAAAAGAGAGGACCTGATAAGACAGTGCCCAAAAGAAACTTATGCCCACAACTTCTCAGTCTCTTAGCAACAGCTGCCGAGGCTCCGCGCTGGAGGAAACACTCCTCTGATTTTCCAGATGCTCTCCTGAATACTCGATTTAGGTGGTTGAACATCAATAACTTACTGTACTGCATTTTATCGCCAGGCGTTTAAATTATATAAACATTTTTTTTATTTTTTTACTTTTTTTTTTTTTTAGCTTTTAATAATAGTCAACATCTAAGAACTCAGAATAGACTTAACTTAGAACTGCTGTGACTTCTAGATGACTCCTTTTTCTGTTATGAAACATAAATGTAAAAATAATATTGTTATTAGGAGTTTTGTTGCCAGGCAAGTTGACTGATGAGAGCAAACTGGGAATTCAGGTAGTTGGAATGGAATGAAAAAAAGAAGTGTTTTGTTAAAGCCCGTTAAACTATTCTAGTAGACATCATAATACTGACACAGAAGATCATCTGCCTCCATCTCACCAACCCTCTGCATGTCCTCCTTCACTAAATCCATGAATCCTCTATGTGGGCCTTCTCTTTTCCTCCTGCCTGGCAGCTCCATACTCAACATCCTTTTTTGTAACATAGCCACTATCCCTCCTCTGCACATGTCCAAATCGACTCACACTAAGCCTCTCTAACTTTGTCTCCAAACCACTCAGCCTGAGCTGCCCCACTGATGCACTCATCTCTAATCCTGTCCATCCTGGTCACTCCCGGTGTAAATCTTAACATCTTCATCTCCGCCATCTTCGGTTCAGTCTTTTTGTCAGTGCCACTGCCTCCAAACCATATATCACAGCAGGTCTCACTACCATCTTGTAGAGCTTCCTTTTCACTCTTGCTGCTATTCTGCTGTCTCAAATCACCTCTGGCACTCATCTCCACCCACTTCAGCCTGCCTCCACTCTCAACTTCACCTTTCTTGCTAACTAGCCATTGTTTTTGATGGTTAACCTCAGGTAATTGCAGTCATCTACCTTCACTACCTCTGTTTCTTAGAGCTCCACTGTTCCACTTGTACATATGTAGTCTCTCTTGCTTTTACTGGCTTTCATTGCTCCTCTCTCCAGAGCATACCTCCACATCTCAGGGCTCTCCTCTGCTCGCACTACAGATCACAATATTACATCACAGTAATGAAAGTTGATTTTCATACAATTAATGTTTGTGATATAATTTGTTTAGGGATGCTTAGGTTACAGTATATATCTAAAGTCTGATTTTCTTTTTACTTACTGAAAAGGGAAAAAATGGCATAAAGGCAACATCTGGCTGCCCATATGTTGGTGAGCATATTACCAGTTTTTTTCAACACCAACTAATTTTCACATTGGCTGTGTGGCTAGCAGAGTTGGACCCAAAAGCAGGACTCAGAAACACAAAGGAGTAAACTAAAAGGTGGATTTATTAAACTAAACAATGTACAAAATAACATGTAAACTCAATGCAAGGGAAAACACATTCTTGACCACACGACAAAGGACAAAGGAAGAGATTGGGGGACACCAGGAAACACAGCTGAACACAATCTAACTAATGAGACGGGGGAAGCAAAACTAAACACAAGACGAGATAAGGGACTTTCAAAATAAAACAGGAAGTAACAAACACTGAGACCAGGACTAACACTTGAACTTGATGTGAAGTTGATACAGTGACAGGAGACAAACAAACATGGAGACATGACTGATTGGGGAGACAGAAAGGCAACACAAAAGATGATAACTAAAGATTACATAACCCAACGAGGACACAGACTGAAAAACAAAAGTTAACTGACATAATCAAACAAGAACCCATGAACCAGAAAAACAGATAATAAAACTCAGAGGCACTAGGAATATAGAACATAAAGAGAGGACTGTGGAGTTCAAACACAAAATTCATCTTAACCCAGAATGAAGATAAAGACTTATACGAGCACAGATCTAAAACATGAAGGAAAAAATCATCTCCGCGTCCCAGGCACCATGACGCTAATAGGCTTGATGAGTCCTCATTTCATCATTCTGTGGTGTTGTGATGCCAACACCACAGAATGAAGCACCGCAACAATTTCAGTTCAACACAAAATTGTGATTCTGTGATCATAATAGAAAGCTCTGTATTCCAAAGCTGAGGAGTGAGAGAACTGGAGATTTTACAAACTCTTATCCACACAGTCGATGCCATCTAGGTTACTGTCTGTTTGACAGAAATAAAAGATCATAGCACGCCTTCTACAACCAGGAGGTTGTCTAACAGTTATAGCTATAACAGAAATGTAACAGTCTGATAACGTTTGAAACCGCTGGGTTACCGCTAAGACTTGTCAAAAGCATACATTGCTATTTTATGTCTCTATCCCAAGGCTGAGTGGAATGACTGAAATAATAAAAACATAAAAAGAAGTAAACAGTTTCCACCCTTGTTTTTCTAATTGTGGCTATCTTGTGCCTTTCTCCCATTTCTTTCAAAATTTTAAATTTTCTATTCAACAAGAGAAGATGCAGGCAGTGAAACAGAAGAGTTCAAAAACATAAAAGAGAGAGAGAAAAAGCTTGACTCTGAAGATAGCCATTCACATTTCTCCCAACATGCATGCATTGAGGAAATTGCTTACAAGGTTGATTATAGACTGTAGCTGGTGCACTTAGCATGATGTGGGAGAGGAACCCAAGAGTGAGGAAAATTGTTGAGCGGTCAGAATACTGTTATTCACACACATTTCTGCAAATAAGCATAGGTGCAAAATATTCCAGCAACATGGGGATGAAACTTTATTTCAAACCACGAGCTGAGGAAGATTTGTCCCTGTTTTTTTTTGTAAATACCAGCCTACAAATATTACAATCCAACATGGCTGCAGAGTCATGACTTGCATGGCTGTGACATGCAGCAGAAGTGAAGTGAAGCATGCACAGATGCTAGCTTGATTCTGTTTGTCAGCAAGAGGTTATCAAGAAAACTTTTTTCTTGCTGAGCAGCAAGTGAACGAAAAGGAATCAAAGGAAGGCCACACACTTTTCTGGTACCCGGGGGCTGGGACCATCCGTGGCGCAGCTGGGCTCGCTGAGAGCCTTGAGGCGAGAAGGGCACCCCTCTGGTGCCTGGAGGGCAGACCACACCCTGCTGCCCTGCAGGCCACAAGATGTCTGGCAAGGGCCCGGCACAGATGGAAGAGAGAGTGTGTTATGGCGCTCACAGACTGATGGTTGGATATGTCACGAATAAGTGCAAGGTATGTAAATGTTCGAACATGGAGCGAATGTTAGACTGGCATCTTTGCTCCTCTGTCATATAGACGCTGTGCTCTTGTGCATGCAAATTGCCCACAAGAACACCGAGTGAAAGAGTTACATCAGCAGTGAAAGTGCTTAAACTGAATTACACGTCTGTCTGTGAAAATTCACAATTATTATTATCGACCAGTGTTTTCCACTATGTTAGCCTGATCACTTTAAACATAACACATAAGATTAGCTGGATCAGGAGTATTGAATAAAACAGTAATCATGTGTAAGCATTACTAAGTAAAGAAAATACATAAATAAATATATATAACATAATCATGTAGAAAAGTAATCCATTACAGAGGGAAAAGGGTCATTTATTAATCAAAATTATTGTAATTGTAAGTGGTTGTAAAAAGTTGTTATGTTGATTATGTACCTCTCGATCTTTTGGGTACAATGAAATGTCTCCTGCTCGTATGTTTTCTGACAACACCTGTGACATCATGGTGCAAGCTCTCGTTTTTTTAATCAGCAACAACAATAATTACACCATTAACTAATAAATACACACCCCACTAACACTGAAGGACGTTTAAATTATTTATCAAAACCAATAAAATGCCCCTGAGTAAGTAAATAAAAGATAACCACTTAAAAAGTATTACAACATATAAAAGAGACAAAAAGAATAACTATTATAAAGCTAACATAACCAAACTCTACTCTGGAAAATAACTGCCCTTAAAAAAGTGATGTCACTGTGGAAATAGCTCTAAAAGGCAAGAAAGTCATTGTTCTGGAAGTGTGTGTTTTACTTACATCCAAGTGCTTCAGATCGGTACTTTGAGGCCGTCTGATGTCTCTAATGGCTTTTTCTCAGTATCTCATCCTCTCCGTAGGATACCCGTCGTTCTCCTCACTCAGACCACTGTGTGAGAGCTCAAAGCTATTGTGGGTACGCACACACACGCACGCACACACACACACACACACACACACACACACACACACACACACACACACACACACACACACACACACACACACACACACAGTTTATGTTTTCTTTATTAGTTACTACTGAAAGTTGTAAAGTACCTGATATCTTAGGATTTTGCAAGTGAAATTGGGGCCATATTTTTACATGACTCATATAAATGTTATAATCAGTGAATTGTTAATGCCAATAAAAAAACATCAAAAAGAAAAAAAGATAATTGCAGACTTTTTCCAATATGCCCTTCTCTTTTTGTGTCCGTCTTTGTCCAAATGAAAGATATGAGCATCGGATTTTACAGCAGATTCAGGAGTATTCCTGATGAGTGTCAAAAACCATCCTGATCGTTTACATTACAACATATAGAGGTGAGATCTGCAGCTTCTTCGTGTTTCAGTTCCAGTTATGCACGGGGGTTACCATGAAGGGCGTCCCTGATGTTACGTGCACGATTTGTTGGCTTTCTAACTGATGCTGCAGCTGCTGTGATGGGCTGATACAGAGGGCTCCTGTGTAAAAAGATCATCCCTAACCTGTTCATCATTTACTGGATCATTCGTAAGTCGGAAAATCTTCTTCATGATGCTGTAAAACATGTTACAGAGCTAAGTCATTTTCACATATTTATTGACTCTTAAACTCCAAAAGTCTGCTGCTGATCTCAGTAAATGTAATACAGCTCGCCTCCTCTCCTTGTGGGAGATTTGCAGATGTGGGTAAGAGAGGGGCGACATACTGCAGACGACACCTTCACAGGAAAACAGAAAAATTCTGTCAGTAAAGAAGACTGTGCTCTTAGCGATCGGTTGCAGTGGAGTACTTATTTGCCAAATTGACGGTTGCATTGTGACATTATTTGATTTAAAATATTGAAATCAACAAGTTTGACCCATGTTAGCATTTGACAGCAGTAAAAATACTGTAACTGTTATTCCTTTAGCCTGAAATCTGTTGGCTTTTCTTAAAGTGTCAAAAAAAAGAAAATATTTTTTGCAGGTGCTACAAAGTTTTTAACCAGTCACATAAAGGAAAATTGTAGTTTTAGTCTGTGTGTAATTTTTATAGGACAGAGGTGACACAGTTGGACAGATCTTTACACGGTCAATATCTGTGTTTGCGCTACATTAGGCTAGGATGGAGCTATAACTTTGGTTGTGCTGTCATCTCCAACAACTGGTTTCCTTAGTGTGACTGTAACATCTGAAAATGTATATGGAACTTCAAACAGTCACATGAAAAAGTTCAGATTTAGGTGTTACTAGAACTGCAGATAATAGAGATGGACAGTGTCAGACTTATGTACGGGTCCCAGGCGTCCAAGCCTGTCCAAAACGGTCAGTGTGTCCCCTCAGCTGAATTCAAGTGACATACTTTCAGGACAATCGTAAAAATTAACTTACACACTTTGCTAATGATAATGTTAAACAGGCATTTCTTATGTCAAATAAGTCATTGTAGTAACAACCAAGGCCATGTTGGTAGCTTACTGAATCTGCACAGACCATAACAGCATGGCAGAGGAGGACCCTGGTTTTGGAGTGCGTGGGCTAAAGCAAGTCTTGGGAAGTCAGCTACTTCTTATACATGTCTGTGTGGAAGTGAAAGGTCATCATCAGCTCATGAAGCCGTCTTCAAAGCAGCTTGAATCTTCTAAAACAAATGTGATATGAGCAGACTGGTTATTATGCATACTGGTTCATGACAGGTTTAAGATTGAAGGTTGTTTATGCTAGAATTTGTTACGTAGGCTGTAAAGGTGGCAGCACTGTTCTTCTTCTTTTTTTATGATTTGTTTTTGATAAAATACCAAAGTGAGTGAAGCCTAATGCAGGGGGGCATTAGGCTCGACACAAAGTTAGTCACCCATCCAGTCCATCTGCTCTGAGCCGGCCCTGCCATCGGAGAACTGTTGCAAGTACAGAAAAAATGTAATTGATTACTTCATGCAGTCTTTTTCAGGCAGTTGTCTCCACTGCCGCTGTACCAAAAGTGACATCATCGCCATTTGTGCGCTGTGCACTTTCATGCCTTTTCATCCAGTCGTGCACCTCCCAATTTATGTAATCTGGCACACACAGCGCAACCAGTGAGGTCTTGCTGGAGGCACGAGTCTACCAGCAGGTTGCTCTCTACAGGCATTTCTACGATAGAGCAGTGTGGGAGTCTAAGGATTTCCAGATGGCAAAGTAGGAGATGACTGCATCAGTTGAAAAAAAAAAAACAAACCTCATGTTTTGCAGAAAATTGTGGAAAAGCCCCGGTGATTGCTTAATTTTGTATTTTGACTTCTTCTAATGGTGAAGCAATGATTGTTTTTTTATCATTAAAATTCTGAAGCAAATACGATTAGTAAAGGTTACAGCGCTGTCTTTATCACAGCAATGCAGCAATGCATCAGCTTTAACTGCAGATTAAGAAATCTGTCTTTGAGAGATATTTTAGAGTTCCCTATCCACTAATATATAAAACAAAATTATAAATGAAATTAAAAAATAAACAAAGAAACAATATGGCAAGCAAATACCTTTCTCTCTCTCCCTTTTTTTTTTCCCTTTCCCTCAAAATCCAGCCTGAAAAGCAGTGCTCTCTGGGCATGCAGTTCACACTGTAAAAAGCGGGAAAGGAGATGAAAAGGCGAAAGAATGAGAGAGGGAGAACGAGAAAAGGAGACAGAGACAGAGATTCCTTTGATGTTCTCTGCTATAACACATCACAAAGTCAACTCAAAGGGTTTGTTAAAAATGCATGACATGCACACAACTGGAAAATAAGTAATGAACTTAAAGAAATAAAGATCAAGTGATTTCATACACACCCCGACTTCAAAGAATCAACTTGACTTGAAGAGAAGAAAATAGAGAGAGGGAGAAAAAAAAATACATATCAATGATTTCTTCACTCTGAGATTGCAGACTAATTATCACTCTGTACCGCAGAGTGGGGCAGACATGGCTGAAAGTGTGCCGATGAATGGAATGAAAAGGATAGAAATTATTTGGATTTCCGGAGAAGTTTAGGCAAACATTCAGTGTGTCCCCCGATCAGGAGGTCTGACTGTATTCTAAGTGAGCCTGCCACGCCAGCAGGAGTGTAATAGACACAATCTGACTTTGCATTTCAGCAGTGGAACACCAGTTTGAGGCAAGGAAGCAGATAATTGCTACATAATTACATGCAACAGCAGCCATTAGAATATCCGATAAAAAAAAGAGGGAAAAAAAAACAATTATAAAAGGATGATAATGAGGATTCAATCGACGGGGACGATGTTGCCAACACCAGAGAGACCTCGGCTCTCCCTCAGTTTGACTTGCATATGCTGGCCCACGTTCCACCATCTGGAAATGGACACAAACATAAAATGACTTCATATATTATAATGGTTTTTTTTTTCCACTTCCTTCTTTTCTTTTTTTAAATCTTTAAAAATAGACACCTTTTATTCTGTTACTCTATTTTATACCAAGTGGGCTTTAGGGGAAAACTATCTATTTTTTATTCTGTACGACAATACAAACATTTCTATCAAGCCACCTGATGCCAGACCAAAGCTCGGGGATAAAAGGCGGGGAAATGGCAGCTATCGATAGCACATTTATTGTGGTTTGCCAGCTCTTTAAGTGCTTAAATGTACCCAACAGCAAGGTGATATCGGCTTATCAACCTGGCTACTATCATCTTGGTTTTGCTGTGAAGTCTATTTTTACAGCGAGGTGTTGGTGAGCCATTGTGCCTTCTCCCCTCTAAACCGCCCAGCTCCATTTCCCCATTTGTCTCTTTATTCAGTGTACACAAATGTAATCCACTGAATTTGAAATCATTTCCAGCTCAAGTCAATGAATGCAACTATAAGCCCACGGTGTCAGAACCTCGGGAGCATATGAATAAAGCATAAGAGGGGGTGGGGGCACAAGGAGCCGGGGAACAAAACTGGATCCTTTTACCCCTCGGGTCTCCCTGCTACCCAGAAAAAGTAATCGGCTTAACCCATGGTGCTGCCGTGGGTTCTCTAGCGTGAGCAACTCTGTACCAGACCAGATCTCACCAAAACCAGAGAGAAGTAAAAATCAATGGCATACACCCTCTGACTAATGGGATTTCCTCCGTTGTATTGTTGTGGGCATATGTGTGTGTGCGTGTCAGTGTATATTTGTGCATGCAAGAACTCTATGCCCTTGTATTTTGTGCGTGTCTGTGTGAGCGTGCGCACTGGGTAAGGCGGGTGGTGGGTGGTAAACGTCTGACATTTCCTCACAGCGGGGGGCATCTTGGGCATGCTTGGGGGTAGAAAATCATGCGTACACGCTGAGGGGAGGAGGACGGCAGAGGGGGGAGCCATAAAAGGGGTAAGAGGAGAAGCAAGGAAAGACAAAACAGAAGGGGAGAGAGAGAGAGAAATGCCTAGGGCTTCCAACTGTGGCGGCATTGCAGAAAGGTGTTATTGGAGGGGTAGGCCTCTCGTCTCCCTCGTTGCAGGGATTGTTTCTTTTTGTTCCCATGGCACGAGATGAAGCGCATTATTAATTTGAACCCAGAAAGAACGCGGAGAAAGAGGAGCTTCTAAACTGCGGTGGTAAGACGTGGCTTTGCAGAAACAAGCGTGTGTTGATGGTGAGAGGAGGATGTAAACCGGATCAAGACATGTGAGAAGAAGAAAACGGAGTAAAATTCAGTATAGTTCTAAAAATCTACTGCAGCTAAAATACGCCTGTCTACCATTTGGCCCTCTTAACTTCACTTTTTTGAAGCACTGGCTGAGTTACACCTGCAGGAGTTGGAATTACCTTTCAATTACTGCTGATAAATCTACGCAAGGCTTTGGGGAGATTCCACTTTTAAGCTGGCTAACGAGACTAATTAAGTAACGAGACCTGGAGGGCTGCGAGAAAGGGTTTTCTCTCACTTTTTGGACTACTCTCTTCTTTACTGTCATCTCAAACCCATTTCAGTAAGAAAAACCATAATGTCCATGTATCCGAGAAGCCCATTTTATTGCTTGCTAGGATCCAAAATCTAAAGATTTTAAAGTTATCATGCAGCTTGATGAATCTCACACATTGCTTCACAACACCTGTCCAACCCTTAATTTTGTACACGCTGTACTTCAAGTAAGGTACAATGCACGATATAAGCAAGGCCTCAGCACAAAGTCTAATGCAACATATCATGAATAACTAAAGACAGCTTGCCATTTTCAATATCGGGGTTTCTGAGGAGGGAGTGAAGTGGTTTTGCAGTGCTAGGCAGTATGCTCTCAGCTCTGGAGAACATGCAGGCATTACCCTGCCAAACGCAGCTTGCAGCTGGGTAATAGCATGCATATGCACACTGCAGGAGCCGCTGAATTATTTACACCTTTAAATGTACAGAGAATTCCTTGAGCATCATGTACTGTCTATCACACTCCACCTCACTCGCAGCTGAAATAATATGCTGTACTTCACCTCCTCCGTTTCCTAGTCGTATCAGTACTTTTTGCGAGCATATGCTGTATTTCTGCCCGCGTGCGTAAAACGGAATGTAAGCGTGCGTACACTGTATGCGTGTTTGACTGAGATTCTGTGTTCTATGAAAAAGTGTCGTTAGGGGCGATTGAGGGAGCATGTAGTGTAAATAAAGACGAGAATAATGATGACACTAAAACAGTGGTTTGGACTCTGTCGGTGCAGGGGGGCCAGGAACATTCTCCCGTCTCCTGCTGGGCTGACTGCAGCTTTCAAAGTAACACTGGAGATGACAGGGGAAAAAGTGCCGTGCCAATTAGAGTGCCGAGAGAGAAAGAGAAAAGGAGGTGGGTGCAGCAGAGAGAGAGAGAGAAAGAGAGAGAGGGAGGGACGTGGCGAGAAGAGAGGCTACAAGTGAGAAAAGAAAAATAATGGCCTTACACTGTCAGGGTGGATGCTGAGCCAAACAGAGGGAGAGGAGGAGGTAAACACCAGTGGGACAAACAAGTCAGCAGGGACAAGAGAAAGGGAGAGAGAACGATGCAGGGAGAGCCAAAGAAGGAAAGAAAGAAGTGATAGAGGGAGGGTTAAATTGGCCTATCTCCCCTCAGGCTCGGCGGCTTCACAATGGCGCCTCACTGGGAAAGAAAGTAACGCTCCAAACAGGACCCACAGGGGACACCGGTGTGCACGTGTGTGCGCGCGTGTGTGTGAGCATGTGTGCATGTCAGAAAGAGAAAAGAAAATGACAGACACAGATAGTGAGGCAGGTAGAGAGAAAATTTGTGTGTGTGTGAGAGAGAGCAATCCTCTGTGGGATCCACGGGGAAGCTTGTCACCAGCGGTCAGACAGACAGACTCAGTGGATTTAGGTATAAAATTTCAAGGGAGCTCACAAACTGAAGGAACAGAAATTGGGTGAACTCAAACCGTTAGCTCGCTTTTTAGCCTGATTACTTGGGCAGCTGAATAAAGTCACATTTATTGGGATCTTTGGCTTTTATTGTGCATAAATTGTTTTTCCCATTGAAGCACAGTATTTAAGAGTGTGTTACAGTTTTGCTACAGTTGTTAGTCAAGGTTAGGCTCTACATACAATGTCCTGCTATTTGTATGTTATTGTATTTCTTTACATGCTTTTATATAAATACAGGCATGAGATAACACCCTGAACCAAATCTGAAATTATAACTTGTTAAGTTTTGGACTCAGACTACATAAAATAATAGAAATGAACATATAAAACAGCAACATATGATTAATGTTTGCGAGGTTCTCAAGAATTTTGGTTGCTGGTTTAATAAGAAAAAATCTGTGTGTACTGCTAACAGTCCCCCGACCTCATCCCAAATCCAACTGCGTCTGTCACGTTAAATTAGGACCCATGGCAAACATAAACTAAATAAATTGTTCTGTCTATTAAAATGTGCTCCTCCAGGACCCCAGTTAATTGGTATTTTTAAAAATAACAAATTAAAAATGTAAAAAAAAAACTGATACGAAGTCATGGGGAACAAATTGATGGACAAAGTAATGAAAAATTGGGTTAATAGAGAAAAAACCAAAAACACCTGGGAAATGTGACAATACCTCTGGGGTTAGCCTGATCCGTACAATCGGGGTTAACCTTGTCTATACACTCTTTACATTAAGTCTCAAAATGTTCATATTTAAAAAGAAGTGTTCTCATATTTATTTTCTTTCTTTCTAGTTTTTCACTGTCTGCATCCATTTTTTAGCCACAGATCTGCGGGACAAGGATCGCCCTGCTGATTCGGCTGGTGGGTCTTAGCATCTCCCCAAAGTAGCAGTTGGTCAGCTCTTAAAACAGTCCATTACAGTGCAACGTCACACTGAGCTGCCAAACTTCAGTGCCCAAGTGTGACTGTCACAACAACCCTGAACGAACAGTATAATTTTCTATTTTCTTTCTTCCCTTATCCTTATATGTTCTGTGCCGTAATTAACAGTAGCTTCGGAGACCTCATGCTGTTCTTGTTTGTCTTTCTGTCGGTCAGAAGAAAACACATTTCAGGGTTTTTTTTCGAATAAAACACAGTTTGAGTGCAATCAGACTACATGTCCATCTGCACTTAAATGCTCTCGATGGGACATAATCTGTTCATTATTGCAATGTGTTTTTGGCAATATTTACTCATTTTGGCTTTGATCATCAAGTCATTATACAATATGTGTACGATCCTCGTCATTCACAGCTAACAATGTGTTTACCCTACTACACCATGCAGCAGTGGTGCTCAGTTTGTAGCCACTGAACTGAGTCTAGAGCTTTGATTGCTTTCTAAGCAAATGCAATGTTTTCAACAGGGCAAAAAAACCAGAGAAGTCTTTTAATTATGACTTCCAAATCTCACAATTACGACTTGCTGTCACTACATGAGAAAACTTCTTCTTAATATAAATTGTTGTGGTATTCTACACCTTGAGTGGAAATCAATCAGATGCTCTGATGATACTGTTATGTACGCAACAGTCACATACTGTCGCATGTGAGTTAAAGGTCTGGTATCATTCACGCTGTCATTGTTTATTTATTAGACATTAAACGTGACACACGGCAACCAAAAAAACAAATGAGTTTGTCGATCATGGGCTTTTAAAGTGACTGAGATTGTTCGAGCGGAAAGCTTAGCATGAAGGGTCCATTGTTGATTTAAAGCTAAGGGATGTTTTTTTGGATATATGAAACTTCAGAAGTGCATCAGTATTTTTTTTCTCTGATAGTTTATAAAATAAAACAGAATTAAGTATAACAAAAACCCTTTTGTGATGCCAGCTCTTCTTCTGATTAGAGAGATGTCTGAAATAAATAGAAATGGACTGATATTTATAGAGCACTTTTCTGCACTCAAAGTACTTTTTACATGTACTCATTCACCAGATCCCTCAGGGCAAAACTGAGGTTTACTCAAGAATACCTCAACATGCAGAATGAAGTACCCGGAGAATCCATCTACCAGTTTTCTGATCGGTAGACGGCCTGCTCTACTTCCTGAACCAAATAATAATAATAATCATAAAATAAACAGTTGTACATGAACACACCACTAAACAGTAATAAGCTACATTAAATGTCATGTTAGCTCATTAGCAGCAACATGAAAATGTATACTTGTATATCCAGTACAACAAGTAATATGGTTCCATCCATTCTCTTCCATTTATCCAATTTAGTACTGGTGCTGATTTGCTGGTTTTGAGTGCTTTTTACCCCCTTTGGGAAGCTGTCAGCTGGCCATGATCGCAAAAGGTAGAGTTCTGCATCCAGTGATTCATATTTCAGAACATTAGCATCTGATATTGTTGACCCATTAAGAGCTTCATGTATGGATTTCACTAGTTCTGCCCTGGTGCAATGCATAGTCATCTGCCATTGAAAAATCAGTGGCCGGAGACTGTGGATACAGGCTGTCCAGATGGTAATGCATGTGTTGCCTGATCATAAATCAGAGACAGAACAAATTTCCTTTTCATAGGTCCCCAGCTGCACTGAACTGTCCACTTTTAAGGGATAAAAATAATTATAGTTTTAACAAAACAAAATACCAACAGAATACTCAATACTCATTTGCAAATCCCCTATGTGTGACATTACAGAAACCTTTGCCTCTGCTGCTATCTCTTAAATTGTTCTTAAAATTACAGGTTTTAAAGGACTAACAACTTCAAATCCTTCAATTCTCTGCACGAATATAAATAAAAACAAAATCCAATGGTCTTTAAATGCCACAAACCCACATCTCATTTCCAGTATAACATAGAAGATTTATTTAATAATTAAGAAAAAATAAGGTAATTTTGAATCTTATGGCAGCAACACATCACAAAATAGTTTGGGCAATGCGTGCGTTCAAACATATTGATTCCTGGGACAGCTCCTGAGCATATGCGGTGAT
Organism: Pelvicachromis taeniatus; assembly: GCA_015108175.1. Classification (NCBI taxonomy): domain Eukaryota; kingdom Metazoa; phylum Chordata; class Actinopteri; order Cichliformes; family Cichlidae; genus Pelvicachromis; species Pelvicachromis taeniatus. The sequence continues at coordinate 25,409 of VURO01008079.1, forward strand.
TGCATGCGCTCATGCCTATTTATAATGAAGTGCCACGTAAGGGCCCAAAAATCACAGGTATCCAATGCTGATTTTCATTCTTGCCCTTGTGCACAGAGATTTCTCCAGATTGTCTGACTTTTTAGACGAGATATTCA
>VURO01008084.1:0-13333 GCA_015108175.1 Pelvicachromis taeniatus
GGACATGTGACCAACATATCACTCTTTTCCGTGTCTGATCACATGCCTTTCCGCCAGGCAAAATGGCGGAACAAACCAAAACAAATCCTCTTACGATGTCACAAAAATCATGAAAAAGCCTTAGAAAAGCCGCACCGGACAATAAGCCGCAGGGTTCAAAGCTTGTGCAAAAAGTAGCGGCTTATAGTCCGGAAATTACGGTACTAAATCTGTTTGACAAAGCAGAAAAACTGGACACTTAGATGTGAATGTTTATCATTTTCAGGACAAACGTCAACTTTGTAGTGTCTGACTGGGATTGTCGCAGTATGTCAGCTGATACCAGGTCCAAGAGCACAGTCCCACCGTAAACAATCAAATCAGACCAAACACAGCCGTGCCACATCCCTGCAGTTTAACGATTCACACACGAGTCACTTCCTGTTGTTCTTTGATACAGCAGGCAGCAAATCCTCGTGCCCACAGGGTCACACGCCATCAGACTATTTCGTACAGCAGCGTCACAGAGGAGGGAGCATATTCTTTTACTTTTCTCTTCTGTGTTTGAATGTTAGTTGTCCCCCATTGTGTCATTGTCTGCCAGTCCCTGAAATACAGAAAACAGCAGCGTTGTTTTCATGTCCTCAAAAGAACTGGGAAGTCCCTGCTGTGGCAGAGAGCAGAAATCCACATCCACACCCAGGAGCAACACGGAAACTCTCTAAGGGTGCACAGATGGCACTGAAGCAAATGAATACAGAGGAGTGAAGACAGAGCGAAATAAAATTGTAATGATATTTAAAGCCGTTATCGTGTGACCTCATCGTCACCCCACTCAAACTTGTTGAGATTATTTTCATTTCTAGCTTAATGGAGCTCAGTAAGTGATGCACGACTCTCCCCGACAGAAGTATTCCCAATTAAAATTATAGTTCACATTTGCAAAAGAACTTTGGGCTCTTATAAATCTTTATGACCATTTGAAGAAAATAAAACTTGTGACACTGAACATGCCAGCCAATTACCGCGGAGCAGATGTCTAATGACTCAGACCGTAAACGGAGATTCATCCGCACACGTTTCACGCTCAAAGGATCTTCTTAAAACAAAGTACGTTTCTCTACGATGCAAGCCACAGCTCTCTGTTCTGCCTTTAACACAATGGTTACTGTTAGGAAGGAAAATGTTTCTGTTTCTGAATGCGTCTTGATAAGTATACATGGATGGTCTGGACCACAGCGCCTTGACTTATCATCTCGTCCTTCCTATTGTGTTCTGCACAGGATGGAAGCCCCGTTAACATGGACATGGTCTTCTTTTCCCTCTCGTTTGTCTTCAGAGGACGTTCTTGTAGAATTATTGTAACTTGTCAAAATTCACGCAGGTTTTTTTCCCCCTTTTTTCTGTCTAAAGATGCGTCTGCTTCACTTTGCTGTGTCCCCGTAGAGTGACAAAGACTCCATATCCAGCGCAGTGCACATTCAAAAGGCCTAAATGACTCCAATCACTATCTGCTTGGGTTTTATAATTCAATATTCCATCTGCTGAACACTAGAGATACCAAAAACTGCTGAGGTCCACCCCTTAAAATACAGTAATGACCTGGACAGGGCCCTGTTACTCACGGCTTCCTCATCTGAATCACAGTCTGAAGACAATGAAGAGAGGAGGAGGAGGAGGCTCTCTGTCTGTGCTGGCTCCTTTGTGGTGGCCTCTTTACACCGCTCCTGCAGCAGGGCCTCAAGGCTGGTCCAAACCTCTTCTCGCTCTCCCCTTGCAAGACACTTTAAATCCTTAAACTGTGGGCGTGAGCCACTCATGGTTGAGTGTAGCTACACGTTGGGATAGATCCTTTGTGAATGTAGTTTGCGTCATCATCGGAGACCTCCATGATGTGATGCAGGTGGCAGGAAGCAGGTAAAACCACTGAACCTGAGACGTGTCACCTCCAAGAAGCTCAGTCACAAACCTGCAGGAGACCGTTCGAGAAGTCATTATTAATCGACACAATAACTGTCAACTGCAGAGCTTTTTGAAGAAACAGTAACAATAAGTCAAAAATAGTTTTATTTCCCTGGAGTGTCACCAGCTGTGATGGAGTTAAAACGACCAGCTTGTGTCTGAGGCAGCAGTGCTAATTTTGGTCCTGAAGCCATCATGGCTTCATCGGTTTCATCAGTCATGTCATCAAGTTTGGACTGCCGAACTGGGACTCCTTTTTGGAGTCCCACTTTGGGACCCCCAAACTGGGACTCCAAAAAGGAAATCGTTCCCCTTTGCTTGGAATGCAAAGTGCGATTAAATGTATTTTTTTAACGTGTTATTTTTTCCAAATTAATTAATCAATCACAATTGATGTGTTAAATTCCCACCCCTAATTTAGACATAAATATACTCGGGCTTTGACTTGTGTGTTTGCTCCCGGCTGCAGGCTGTAGTCATATGCCAGCATCCAGACGTCTCACAGTATAATGTCCCATTTTTATAAAATAATGTGGACATCAACGCTGTGTCCATATGTGTGATACAAAGTGCTCACACACACTATAGGCATGAAACTGCTGTGATCAAATATGGGAAAATCCATTTTAATACTGTATCATATTGTAGAGGTCACCGCATTATTAACACACAGTGTAATTAATGGCCTACCCGTGTTAAAGAGACAGAGACAGTAAAAGCCCAGCACAGGGACAAAGATCACAGCTGCTCCATCATAGCAGGTTATTGAGCATTTACAATGAAATTCCCAATAATCAATAAGCCAAAAACATTTTTCCTTGATAAGATATTTGTGATCTTACTATAGACTGTAAATAAAAGAGAGACATGCATACTGTGACATCACCCACTGGTTAGTCAAATCTTCTGGTGAAACCTGAAGGCTTTTTGACAGAAGGCTCAATTAATTCCAAGTTTGAGAATGTTTGTAGGAAGATGTATTTACACATTAATTACACACTAATTATACACTAATTACACACTAATCAATGTAAATAAGAACAGCATTCTTTTTTCTGTGAAATAACCTAAAATAAATTACTTACTGTAGCTTTTTTTATGCCGATACCAATTTGTTCTTTAGATTTTTTTTTCTTTTAAGCAACATTTTCTGAACAAGTAATTCAAAAACAAGCGTGTTGCTTTTGATGAAGTGAAACCACTTTACTGTCAAATATCCTTCAAAATAAATAAGGTAGGGCATGCGAGGTGTCGCTGTTTGGCGCCATAAGACATCAGTGATGCTGGGAATATGTACAGACGCACCTCACACTTTAAAGGAAAACATGAAAAAGGAGTCGACGCTTTAAAGATGGATCCAGTGTTCACGCGGCCTCTTTCCAGCTGCGTTCGCTGTGTGTAGCGGTGACAGCAGTAGCTTAAAGCTCTTGTAATAAAAGCTTTTCAACACAAAGCTTCCGGCTTGAATTTTAACACCTGCTGGGAAATCCTGGTCTCTGGTGAGCCTGAACTCCTTTGGCCTCGGCTCAGTTTCAGTCTTCAGACGCTACAAAGCGGTGATTTATCCGAGCCGACTGCCTGCGTTTGATTTAGACTTAATCCTTGACTGCAGCGGTGAAGTTACCACCACGTGGTTGAAGTGGTTTTGTCTGTGTCACCTTGGAAGTTTCAATCATTCATTTATTTAACCAAACAATTGTACAAGTTTCTGAGAAGAAACGCTGCACCATCCCGACGGCCGGTGTTCAGGCTCCTTTAGCTTTCCAAAGATTGTTCCAGCTGTTTAACTGCTGGATGTTCTGATGCTTCCAACTGCAGCAGTGCTAACACTTTAGCATCTTCTTTGTTGAAAATCTCCTTCTAGTTTTGGACTAATTTATAAATAATGAGGCGATACTCCTCCTCAATAATAAATAAGTCATATTTAATAATTAGTAAATTACACAAGTGACATTTATTCCTTTATTTAGGAACACAAGGCAACGTAATGGTTTTTGCTAAACCCTTCATTGAAATAGACGCGTGTCAGTGGTGTGTTGGTGACTTGACAAACAGTCGATTCACTTTTTTGTCCCGAATCACGTTCGATTCTTAAAAATGACCCTTCAGGAAATCTTTATTTTTCTCGTTGATGGTAGCAAATGTACACGTAGGGCCCGTCTTCTTTTGTTCTGCATGTTCTGGTGTTGCAGGTAGAATTTCTTAGGCCTCATTATTAGCTTTGAGTGTATCCATCCACCCATCCATCTTCTGCCGCTTATCCGGGGCCGGGTCGCGGGGGCAGCAGCCCAAGCAGAGAAGCCCAGACCTCCCTCTCCCCAGCCACCTCCTCCAGCTCATCCGGGGGAACACCAAGGCGTTCCCAGGCCAGCCCAGAGATATAATCTCTCCAGCGTGTCCTGGGTCTGCCCCGGGGCCTCCTCCCGGTGGGACATGCCCGGAACACCTCACCCAGGAGGCGTCCAGGAGGCATCCTTATCAGATGAACCACCTCAACTGGCTCCTTTCGATGTGGAGGAGCAGCGGCTCTACTCTGAGCTCCTCCCGGATGGCCGAACTCTCCCTTCCTTTGAGTGTATAAATGCATGATGTAAAATATACATTGATTCTGTAAATCTTAAAGACCTGATATGGCTGTCGGTTATGTATGGGTGTTGCAGTTTGAGGTATGCATCACAGCCTGTGGTTAAGTTTGCAGTTGTGTGTCCGTCCTCCTCACTGTGTTCGCTAAGAAGTCATTGACAGGTTGCAGCGTGCCTGGGCTACAATGCTGCTTCAAGGAGAAACGAGACGGTGACAATGACTCCTGGTCATCTGTGCATATTTAGTACTCTCCCCAGAGAGAATAAGAGTCGCGAACCACTGCCTGCTTATACAAGTTGCCATTACCAAAAAGCAAACATTTCAAACCTAAATTAAAACAAAAAAAAAAAGTTATTTACTGGCACCACGTAGCTTCTCATCCTTTCCTTACTTTTCAACTCAAAGCTAAGAGGTGTGAAGTGACATGAACGGGTGCAATAAGAATACCGGCGAAGACGACGGGCGGGGGGGGGGGGCATGTGTCAGCTCTCTGCGAACCACATGGGAGCGGAAAACAAGGCCATCATCTGCGCATCGATGTGACAGCTGGAGGATGTTTGGCTGCACTTCCAACACTTTGTCTGTCATCGCTAAAATAGAGCAAGCGTCTAAAGCTCCCCGGCCTACCGCTGAAAAGAGGATCAAGAGCTTTCATGAAAGGAGAGCCAAGAAATGCTTGTGTTGTAGCACATACGCTGCCTCGCTTCTCTACCTGGCACTCTTCTGTTCAGGCGTGACACACGGACAAAGTGAGTTTTGAAGGGTTTTGTTCAGCAACGTAAGCCAGCCATTCAAAGGACAAAGAGCAACACTTAGACCTTGTGCTGTGGTGAAAACTTAATCAGTGGTTTTAATTTCATTTGAAGGATTGTGAGTGAAGCAGCCGTCCTAATTTAAGCAGAATTTAGCTGCAGTTATGTGTGTGTGTGTGTGTGTGTGTGGGTGATGTTATTCCAAATTTCACTCATCACATTCAATCAGTTGTAATTAGGCATTGTTGTTGATTCTGCACTGTTGTTCCTCGAAGTGTCTGACACACACCTTCACTTTGAGATGTATTTCAGTCTAATTCTTCTCTCTTTGGGCCTCCGTTAGAATCACCGCCCTTACTAATGTCTCTGTAAGCGCAAACAAACAACTTACGCCTTATGTTAGCGTCCTGTAGTGCAAACAGTGATTTGGTCAAAGGTACAGTATTTGCCTCTGAGGGTTGTAAAAGTTAATAGGAGCACAGGACCAAACGGAGAATACGGGAGGCCGAGTAGAAGTCTAAAACCTTTAGATAAAACACGTTCCGGCCACACAGAGAAAAATATAAGCAAAGGGGCAAGCAAAGTCCAAGAAGGTCATGCACAACAGGAACAAGAGTAGGAACACAAGGAAAACAAAAGAAAAAAACAAACTTTGAAAGAAGACACAAGGACTCCAAACTAAGAAGGTGGTGTGGAAAAGCTAGAAAACAGAGACTGTTACGGTCCCGGGTCGCTGACCCACTGTTTTGTATTTTGGAATTATTACATATGTTGCACACTTGGATTAAACTGAATTGAAACCAGTGTAGCTTTTTGAGTTCGACACAGTTTACTGTGTCTGCAAACATAGATAGACATAGCACATTGTGAAACACATGTACAGTCTGACACAGCTCTTGTTAGGCGCACTGCATTATGGGGAGTGGCCCTGCTTGTTTTTAAACTGAAAACACTAATACTCCTTGCAGTAACATCAATGAAATAAACATAACCAAAAGGTAGTATGATTCCCAGTCTTCCATCTACTGTGATTACAGCCTGACGAGGTTTCCACACAAACTAGCGAACTAGCTCTAGTTGCTACTTGTTAGCTTCATGGCTAATCTACATCGCTATCAACAAATATACACAATCACACAGATGGGAATTAACGGCCAACTTTCCCACATTCTCGGCAACCCCGTGGACTCATCTTTAGACACAGCTCAAGTTATTTACTATGCTGTATCTGCTTATCTGCAAACATAGATGCACATAGAGCTGCTCGTTTCAGGAGATACTCCCTCTTGTGGTGTAACAGAGGGATAGCTACCCTTCCAGCACTATGTCTTGTCGGAGGCTAGGGCACACATTATTTTAACACAACCAAGGAAAATAACATATTTGGACATTCAGAAATTTTTAAACAAATATCATAGTGTAAATTAAAGATTATGGGGGGTGTCTTGTTTTTGTCCACCCAGTCCCAGACACCAAGAACCACCAACCTCTGAGGACATCAGACACCGGCAGAGTGTGGTGGGGGGAGATTGGCCCCCACACCTGGGAGGGCCTGAGATGTTCCCAGAGAAGGTCACCTGGAAACCACGCTGCTTCACCCGGACCACTTACCCCTCTTTTGCCAAAACCTCCACCTGCCGCACAAGACAAAATCTGTTTACGATTCACTCTCATCAGGACTCGACGGACTCGGCTCTTAAACTTTGTTTCCTGTTCCAGCGTTCAGAGAGTCTCAGTTGCACTGCCTGCTCTGAGGACCTGTTCCCTCTCCTCTGGTCACAGAATCTCAGAGCTTTAAGTTAATCTAGTACTTCACGTTGTTCACACTCAGTCATGCTTTCGATTGTTAGGTTACACCTCACAGTAGCTCTTAGTTTCATAAGACATTATGAAAACAAAATGAGGGTTAACAGGTTAAAAACACACAGAACGTTTACCAGTTTAACAGGTGAGTGACTCAACAGGGAAGAGGGCTCATTATAAAGCTTATTCAGCTGTAACAAAATGAGAGTTTAATTGAATATTTCCTGCACACCTTCAGCTGAAACAGCATCAACATGGGCTCCTTCCAGAACGACACTTGAACCCTTAGCATTTTAACAGGTATCTGACTACTGCCTAACGACGTGAAACAGCAAATTGGTGCTGAATGCTGGAAAATATTACTGATAGAGTTTGACCTCGGCACTTTGCGCTCGTACACGTGTCACAGTTATGGAAACTAAACTGGATAAAATGTCAAGAATGCAGGTAGAAAAGAGCAAATGAGACAAAACCCTGCATTTGTAGATGCGTCCTCCATCAGAGTTCATATGTGTCACAGTGTCATGTCACAGGTCTCCAGAAAGGATAACGCTGTCACTCATACCTCGACGACATGTGTTTGTTCTCAGCCATGGCCTCTACAGTCATCCCATTCTTTTTCTTGACATGTTGTATTTCAGCATCCATCCATCCATCCATCCATCCATCTTCCTCCGCTTATCCGGGGCCGGGTCACGGGGGCAGCAGCCCAAGCAGAGGAGCCCAGACCTCCCTCTCCCCAGCCACCTCCTCCAGCTCATCCGGGGGAACACCAAGGCGTTCCCAGGCCAGCCCAGAGATATAATCTCTCCAGCTCCTTAGTAGCAACTGAGCATAAATCCTACATTGTACCTGAGAGTTGTTGCTGACCATGTGCATCCCTTTTTGAGCAGCAGAATGTAACAAATCTCAAACTGGCTTCTTGAACATGACAGGGAGTTCACTGTACACAGTCACCAGATATCAGTCCAACAGAGCATGGGATGGGGTGGAACAGGAGATTTGCATCATGCGTGCAATCGACAAATCTGTAGCAACTGTTATTGATATTATCACGTCATAAACGGAGCAAAATCTGAGGAATGTTTCCTGCACCTTGATAATTCCATGACATGCAGAATTAAGTGAGTTCTGAAGGCAAAATGACAACAAACCCAGTAGTAACAAGGTATACCTAATAAAGAGGCATGTGGTTGAAATGAGCACAATAGGATTTGCTTATGTTAGAAGAAAAAAGATAAAAATCTACATCTTTTGCAGTAAATTTCTTCACAAAAACATGTCTTCAAAAATATGCTGAAATAATACTGGATGTGTCGAAGCATAATAATAATAATAATAATAATAATAATAATAATGTGTCATAGCATGCAGGATAATGCGGTGTACAACCCACAGTCCACAGACACTGCTGGAACAAACAGAAATGCAGAGCACCATCTCATGAGTTGTTTTGAGCAGCTGAGCACATCATTTAATTACTTAATAACCAACCAATCCACTCGCAGACATCCAGTGAAGCTCCCGTTCCTATGGTGACAGAACACAGAGATGAGTGGAAGTGCACGAGGGGAGGAGCGACACGAGGAAGTAGCTTCATTTTCGCACGGCTGAGCTATTTTTAGTGACGTGTCCTGGGTTTTCAGCCGCTGTTGCACTTTAAAGCAAAATCCACCGTCACAGGCAGATATCACTGCGCCTCGTCGAATACGTAAACTCAATCAGCAAAGGACTGGAAACACTTGCAGACTAAGCCCACTCCTTCTCCAAAACTTATTATTTATCTAGCTTTCTTGTTTATATAAACATGAACAACAACAACAAACTCTAATTAAACTGAAGCTATGCACTGTGTATGTACAAATGCACACAAAATATTATCATATATAGTTTTTACAATTCCATATCTTTACATCCACTCGTCAAAAACAAGTATCTGAAATTTTGGAGGTAAAGTGTTCAAACAAAATAGTCAAAAATGACTTTAGTGAGAGATGAGTATCTGGCTAGCTGTTGTTCATAAGTCATTAGCTCCCTGGTTTGGGACTCTAGCCCTACTTGGGATTACTATCATAGCACACAAGAATCATCATCCAATATGGAAAATTATAAAATGATAAATACTTGGATAAAATACTACATCATTTCACATATTTGGGGTTGTGACGGCTCAGGGGGTCGGACGCATGACAAAGATACGGTGCATCTGACGTCCTGTTTCTCCAGGACCAAGCCTGTGAATGACCAACCACTCTGCTGTCATGGCGTAGCTTCACACCTCTGAGCACTGAAGCAAGGCTCATCGATGGTTACCCATGGTAACTACGTGTGGCTCGGCCTTCTGGTATAATCCCCCTAAACACGCTTGTCCCAGGTGTGGACATGTTGTCTAGCTGCAGTGAAGGTTTAAGGGCAACATCTCTCACAGTGTTTTAGGAACAACACAAACACACAGAATGTAAAGTCATTTCACTTTGTATGTTTCTCATCAAGGTTTAAACAACAAATGAAATTGTTCAGTCTAAGCAGACTGGAAAACAAAGCACTGCTCAGGATCCTGCATTTGCCCACTTTCTTATAGCAGTACAGGCAGTATCCAGGATAATATTACAATATTGTACAATACTGTGTTTTTTTAAATTGCCATACATTAATGTTTCTTATCCTGGCAAAATCAGAGCACCTGTACTAAACAATGTATTTTACAATGCTGCAAAAATCAGAAGTAAAATATTTCAAATTTGTTTTTCAATCTTATGTTAATGTCTATTATAACACTGAGACTGATGTATTGGTTTTCTCTTATTGGGGGGGGGGGCTACAAAGGACCTTCCTCAATAAGAAAAAGTGTCGCTATAAGCAGTAAAGCTGCAGCATTAGGCTTTCTAATTTTACAGAGGCTGTAATGCCGCCAGTGTCGTCAGCCTTCAGCGTCTCTAACGCTGGAACAGTTGCACTGAACGGCACACGCAGGACAAAGCGTGGCAGGCCACACCGCTGAGCATGACAAGTCTCCTGTCGCCTGTCCTCTGTCATACCGCAGCAAATATGCTACTAGCACCTCCAACACACCTGTGACTGTTAGTAAGCAGGACAGGTTGTCTGTTGTCAAAAGCTCCGACTCCACTTATTCACTATAGATTCACTATATTGGAAATATTACACGAGTACAGCATATATATATGAATGCAGATGTGCTATGTGTCCTTTGTAACACAGTCCTTTCCAGCCTCTCACCTCGTCTCCTTGACCGAATTGAAGACCGAGGTCCACCAAGTGCTCCACCCGGATGAAGCCGTCAGCATCCTCGTCACAGACGTCGAAAACCTCCTTGAGCCTCCTCAAAAACTGTAGGAGCTGTTCTTGTTCGGGAAAGGCTCGTCCTTCCATTATACAGGCTTCGTGCTGTACACACACACACAGCTAATCTTCTAGTTCTCCTCAATCAAACGGACTGTAAGACAATGACTCCAACGGTCGCCATCACCATCCAGCCTCCCGCTCCTCCGGACCGACTGCTACTGTTACACAAGCAGCGCGGCACGCGCGAGAGGCGCGAGAAGTCTCGGAAATAGGCGACGACTTACGATTACGACACGAAGCATTGCGTCACAGGCCAGTTGCTAATTCATAATCCAGGTGTGCTGTCCCTTGGCCCCCGCTTTTAAACTGTATTGAAGCCCATTTTGACCAACAATAAAAGACGAACCATATGAAACACAGAATGGCAATATCCAATTCAATTTATATAGCGCCAAATCACAACAAGTCGCCTCAAGGCGCTTTACATTGTAAGGTAGACCCTACAATAATACATACAGTGAAAAACCCAACAATCATATGACCCCCTATGAGCAAGCACTTTGGCGACAGTGGGAAGGAAAAACTCCCTTTTAACAGGAAGAAACCTCCGGCAGAACAGGGCTCAGGGAGGGGCGGGGCCATCTGCTTCCACCGGTTGGGGTGAAAGAAGGAAGACAGGATAGAGACATGCTGTGGAAGAGAGCCAGAGATAAAAAACAATAAATATAAATAAAGATTAAAATACTAAATCATACCATGCAAGACTACATACCCTACCACATGAAAGCAAGAATTTTTAATTAACATTTGGAAACAAAAAAGTCGACTTAATTTAAACATAAAATTTGTATAAATATTAGCTTGCTTAGCCAATTTATACTACAGATACCTGGGACTAAAACATTATGAAACAAAATTGCTAAAAACAATCTCACTTTCACTAATGATCTGAGTGGAAACCCCACATAACTATAACTGAACTCTGAACTAAACCAAAAGTAAAGAGACGTTTTAGTATATGAGTGGCTTACAGAAAACAGTAAGAAAACTTTATTATTTCCAAAATTATTTGGAAACTTTTCCGTTTCTGCTCAAACAATTAACTGCTCAAACAATTAAAGGAACACATAAATGACACGTTGGACTTAGATCAATGAAATGTTCATGTTGAAAACCTTCACTGATGTACATTATGTCATTTATTTAGGACAAAACGACAGCAGTAAATGAAAAACACAATAATCGTTTGAGTGCTGGATTTGGGAGGAAAAAAAAATATCACAACTGTAATTAAAGTTGAAAAGTGTCGGCTTTGTTGATTATCAGCATAATTACAGGTTCTGCTTTTTTCAGTGATTACACTTTTTTGAAATGCACGTTGAGCAAACCCATCCGGTTATGAAAAATAAAAACAGATAGTTAATATGCACATTTTTATTTTGTGGATAACACGCTACAATCTTGCCCTTATGTGTGGCCCAGGATGCAGTGTTTTATTGGAAAAACAGTTTATACAAGACTTATCACAATCACATCTCTGTACAAAGAATTAAGCAATTACAGTGTGTCCCAGTGCCCAGAATCATTATTCATCCCTTCAACTTATTTAAGCATAAAAACCACTTCATCTCTAAATCCGATTTAAACAGAGCTGTTAAAAATGTGCTTGCAGAGAAGCACAGAGAAGAAAGTTTAAATGAACTATAATTAAAAACATTGGTTGTTTTAAGGATCCTGAAAAAAAAAAGTCCAACTTATTAAAAAAAAAAAAAAACTAGGTGGGTGTATGAATTCACTCTTTCTGTCAAAGTTAAATGATGAGTCTTGGCTCCAGCAGAGACTCCCATCGCTCCGTCACCTACGAGAAGAAAGTGAACATGTTACTTTAAGGACAAGTCAGATTTATTTATATAGCACAATAAAAAAATAAGAGCTGTACAGCTATGAGAACAGAACAATGTATGGCAAGAAGACAGAATAAAAAAAAACATTTAAATAAGAGAAGACAGGACTAAAGTATTTGAGTAATAGTCTCTGAGTATTTGCTCAGTGTGAAAGCTTTACAAAAACAAACAAACAGCACATACCCTTGCAAAGACTTAAAAACAAACAATAAAACCTTAAAATCAATCTGAAACTGAGTGGCAGCTAAGACGGGTGATTCCTGTTTACTCATGAAAAAAGAGAAATGTCTAAAACAAACGGACCTTTGGGGTTTTTTTGGACAAAAATAGTAATATAAGAGGTTTTACAGGCCTTTAACCTCCTAGGACCTGGGCGTCCACATATGTGGACATCACATTTTGGGTTGTTTAAACCAAAATACAACATTTTGCTCTACAAGGGCCTGAAATCCTCTTACGAGGACATTATACTGCCACTGTTTGACCAAAATTTAAAAAGAATGTCCTCATATGTGACTCTCATTTTTCTCAGAAACAAAAATCGGGTAAAAAAAAAAAAATACCGTATTTTCCGGACTACAGAGCGCACCTGAATATTAGCCACACAACTTGAAATTATGAAAAAATCATATTTTCTTCATACATTAGCCGCACCAGACTAAAACCCGCAGGTGCGCTAGCGAGCGGGCTAGTAGCGCAAGCTAGCGGGCTAGTAGCGCTAGCTAGCGGGCTAGTTGCGCTAGCTAGCGGGCTAGTTGCTAGTAGCGGGCTAGTTGCTAGTAGCGACGGTGCACGGCTCGCCTTGCAGGTGGAGGGCAACGGAGCGACTGCTCCACCAGCCTCGGAAGAGCCCTGCAAAGTGGGCCGCGCACCGCCGCCCGACCGACCCAGCCCTTAGAGCCAATCCTTATCCTGAAGTTATGGATCTGACTTGCCGACTTCCCTTAGCTGCCTTGTTCTAACATGCCAGAGGCTGTTCACCTTGGAGACCTGCTGCAGATATGGGTACAGGGCCAGCCAGAGCCAGCTTGCTAATCTAGTCTCTTT
>VURO01008090.1:1566-33035 GCA_015108175.1 Pelvicachromis taeniatus
TCACGGCTGAAAAAGATGGTGTCTGGCCCTGCTGCTGCTGCTGCTGCCACTGCTGCTACTCCATTCAGCCAGAGCGGGTAACAAGGCCTCCCGTCTACTTCACGGCTGAAAAAGATGGGTTACCAACCTCTGAATATTTTATATTTTATATTTTATTTTTTTTGTTTACTTTATTTACTTTTTCTTAAATATGCACGCGCACGCGCGCACACACACACACACACATACACGCACGCACACACACACACACACGGGCATAGTCCTCTATGTATGTACAGAGACACATTTGCACAATGGACACACACATAATGCTTTCTCAGCATACTGTAGCCGGCTACATTTGCGCAAGGGCCAATTCAAAGCAATTATGGTCTTCCTACCATAACAGGTCTCTGAAGACTCTGTCTGTCCAACTACTCTGTACAAAGAGCTTTATTTCACTAGGCCCATCTCATACAATAAATCATAGACTTAACAGAGTAATTGTGATGTATATTTTGTTGTGGTCACATCTTACCATGCTAGATTGGCTACATTATGCAAATGCTTTCTGTTAAGAATGTTGATGAGTTTTGAAATTGCATTTACTGTCTGCCCTCCTCTCTCCCTCTTTGTTGTGTTTTAGCTGTGGTTATTGTCTTTCTAAATCAGAAATTCTCTCTGTCTCTGTGAGCAGGTTTTGGTTTTAAAAGAGTGGCACGCTGTGGGGTGGTGGTGGCCGTGGGGGTATTATAAATATTCTCTCAACATCCCTGAAGTTATATATAATCTGCATGTAACAAAATGAACACTTGGTTATAAAGTTAAACATAATAAAAAATAGTATATGTGTACTGTCCACTCCATGTTATGTGCACAGGCACATCTAAAGCTGTGAAAATTCTATTAGACATGTCCTTTATTAAACTGATATCTTTGAAAACTGTAAATGTGTGTATTTCTTCAAAAATGGGAAGCTCACCAAGTAACTCGTGTACTATTCTCTTGAAACATTTTGCTACACTAGAACATCAAGAAAGTCCTTTCCAACTCCCTTGGTGCATTGCCTCCAGTGTTTGGAGTAGGGATTACTCTTTTGTGGCAAAAGTGATGATTTATTGCAAGATCAGACCCAAATTTACTGTTTAGTTTATAACTTTTATGTGTATATTATCCTATTCAGTGTTAAACTTTTAAACTTTTCTTCCTTTTTGAATTTTATGTTCTGCTGTTTCTGCTGTCTTTTATGTTTTTCAGTGGTGTGGGTTAGCATTTTTGTAAAGTTGGTCCTGGACTTAGTTCTTCAACTAAGCAGATGCCACTTCAGCCAGTAGATTTCTAATCATCAGAATCAGAGTACTTTATTAATCCCTAGCATGTGCAAAATGGGATAACAATTGCATTGTGTACTGTGCATTAAATGGAAAAGTTTGTACAGGGCAGGAGTGATTTCCTGTGTCATTCAGTGCTGCATTTGTGTAATCTCAGTATCTCACTGAACATGCTCCTGTGTTTGGCCAGCATTTCATAGAGAGGGTGGGAGGTATCGTACTTGTCTAAACTTTATGTAGTAACTTTATAATGTTTGTTATGATGTAGCATCTAAAAAGACCAATCTATTAAATCAAATAGTTTGCTAATGCCAGTTTAGAAAAAGTTAGCTAAAGCCAAAATATCAAATTTGGCACAAAAACTTAATGTAATGTAGAACCCCCAAAACATTTACATAAAAACATTTTTTGCTGCCTCTGACAAATTATCTTTTCCGACAACCCCATTATTCACACGATGCTGTGTGAATAATCAGAGTGAAAACTACTGTTAATTAACTAAAGGCAAAACTGAGAGTGTCAGAATGTCAGAGTGTCAGGCTCACAACAAAATAATAGAGAAATTCTGTGCATAATTTGTTGGCCTCCTGTCCTGTCTGGAGATTTGCAGATGTGGGAGCAGGGAGACAAGACACTGCAGATAAGGCTAGCAGAAAACAAAAAAGTCCATCAGGTCCAGCAGGCTGTTTTTGTTGTTTGTTCTATTTTTTATTGTTTGTTCTATTTATTTAATTTTTATTTTTGTTTCTTTGGTTTAAAATCAAGCACTCTACAGCATTTTTACATTGTTGAAATTTTAGATTATTTAATAAGTAGTTAATCGATGTTAAATGCCGCAGATCGCCCAAATAAGGCTAAGTGGAAAGGCAATTTATTTTTAGCATATTAAACCTTTAACATTACTATGATAGATTGGATTACCCTGCTTCAGAATTTATAGGACTACTCTGGTTTATAAATCACACCGTGGCTATGGCCTGGCAATCTCAGGCAATATATACAGTACATCATATGCTTTTATTGAGTACACCACTGAGATCATTTGAGATGTCTTACCCACTGAGTACTGTTTTGTGAATGTCAAATTATCATCTCTTTAAACAGTCTCAGTAATGTTTGAATCTAAGATATATGCATGCATATATTTGTATGCATTTTTAATTATTTACAATAATTAGGCTGGCAGCCTAATGATAGCAGTGGATTGCTATCATTGCTGTGATAGCAATCCACAATAATACTATTAATAAAAACGCACAGGAGTATAGCTGTAGAAGTAGTAAAACTATAAATGTAACACCATAATAATAATACTGCAGACACTTTTGTGGTAACTTAATGATAAACAGCAATCCTATGAGAATGTGGTTAGAAGCATTCCTGACCACTAATCCATGTATACATGCATTTATTTTCTGCTATGATTTAATTAATTTGCTATGTGGTTGATGAATCAGAGATGCTGAGGTGTAACAAGGCCACACCTTGGAAAAGGTGAGAAATGATGATGATATTGATGCAGTCTTTCAGTATGTTTTCAGTGTTTGTGAGAGTGTCTACATGTCTGTGTGTGTGTAGACCACAACCACATATAGTTAAAAAAAAAAAGTGACACCCTCAGAGGGTTATTAATATTCTCAGAAATGAGATCTATGCCATAGCCACAGTGCCAAACCCTACACACACACACACACACACACGCACACACAAGCAAACACATGATGACTGTATGAGCGAGTGTTTCCTGGCCTTTTGCTCCTCTGTAAGGGCCTCTTACCAGAAACATGTCTATCCAAGTTCCACCACATCTGTCTGAGGTCGGAGACATTAACACCTCACTCAACTCCATCGTCATTTCCTACAGCAAATGCTGTGTCCTCCCCCAACTTCAGGTCCATGAAAAATTAGTCATGAACAGAAATGGGTGGACGGTCCTTACTAATGCTGTGTGTAATTGTTGCAATTATTGAGAAGACAAATCAAATCATGAGGGCCTAGAGCATCTTGAAATGCCAGATATGTGTGTATCAGCTTGCTGCCCACTGACATGCAGTGCTGTGACAAGCACTTGAGTAAGGAGTAAGGCTCGTCTGTGCTATAGTTGACATGATAATCTGACATTCACAAAATATTATATTGGCTTCCCTTCATTGGCTCCCTGTTAAGTCCAGAATTGAATTCAACATCCTGCTCCTCACAAGGTCTTAAACAATCAGGCCTCCTCTCTTATCTTAATGGCCTTGTAGTATCATATCACTCCATTAGAGCACTTCGCTCTCACACTGCTGGCTTACTTGTTGTTCCTAGAGTATTTAAAAGCAGAATGTGAGGGAGAGCCTCCAGTTTTCAGGCCCCTCATCTATGGAACCAGCTTCCAGTTTGGATTCGGGAGACAGACACTATCTCTACTTTTAAGTTTAGGCTTAAAACTTTCCTTTTTGCTAAAGCATATAGTTAGGGCTGGATCAGGTGACCCTGAATCCTCCCTTAGTTATGCTGCGATAGGTTCAGACTGCCGGGGGACCCCCTTGATGCATTGAGTTTTTCCTTTTCAGTCACCTTTCTCATTCACCATGTGTTAATAGATCTCCCTGCATTCAACCATACTTGTTACAACCAGTCGCAGCAGATGGTCACCCCTCCCTGAGCCTGGTTCTGCCGGAGGTTTCTTCCTGTTAAAAGGGAGTTTTTCCTTCCCACTGTCGCCAAAGTGCTTGCTCATAGGGAATCATATGATTGTTGGTTTTTTTTCAATGTATGTATTATTGTAGGGTCTACCTTATAATGTAAAGCGCCTTGAAGCGACTGTTGTTGTGATTTGGCGCTATATAAATAAAATTGAATTGAATTGAATTGAATTATAGTTGAGAAAGAGATTTTGACGTAGGGAGTTGATTTGCATTTGGGGTTTTTGGGG
Source organism: Pelvicachromis taeniatus (assembly GCA_015108175.1). Classification (NCBI taxonomy): domain Eukaryota; kingdom Metazoa; phylum Chordata; class Actinopteri; order Cichliformes; family Cichlidae; genus Pelvicachromis; species Pelvicachromis taeniatus. Next base: position 5,794 of record VURO01008090.1, read on the forward strand.
TCATTATCTGGTTCCTTGTGCTGCTTTGCGAGAACAGGAATGCAACATAGTGCTTGGAGTGGGGAATATGGCAACGGCAGATTTCAACGTTTTATTCAAAGAGTGTCTTACTGGTAGTCTTAACAGAAAATCAACCCTGGGGTGCCGGCAAAAAATAAAATGTAATCGTAATGGTTTTTTCCAGGAAACATTTTCAGTCTTCTCATTTGGTGCAACCATTTTCACTTCTGCACTCTTTCTTGACTAATGATGTCCTGGGTTTCCATGAGTGACTTTCAGTGGGGCAGCAGATGGAAACATGTAACACTCAAAGTGCAATAGCAGCGGTGACAGCTAGGTGAGAGATTGAGCCCACTGATTTCAACTGTTTTGTGGTCTTATTGCATTCTAGCCTGCTGAAGCAACTTGTCAGTAAGAAATTATCCTTCTTTGCCTTTTTAAAAATGAAATTCATCTCTGTGTGTCGCTTTTGCATAATGGCAGCAGTGGATAAACCATATCTGTTATTGTCTTTCTCTAGATGTATTTCAAAATAGCCTCACTTTACATCAAGAACTTGAATAGGGAAATCAGATGACTTTACTCTATAGCACAGAGGACCTTTAAATGAGCAAAAGAGCTACCAAGAGACCTAAAAAAAAATCGACTTTTGTGCAACTCTCAAACTCTGCATGTGTGTGTGGTGGATTTCCATGAAATTTAAGTCACTCAAATTCATAGTAACATGATGTTCCTGAAAAAGCACTGCAACTCTTCTTTTGTTTCATTCTGTATCAAAGCCGCATCTTCGAGGGCTGCGTCTGTAACAGGAAGCAGGAAAGGAAATGCTAGGACACTACTAGGTTATTCGTGGGCGGTTTGAGCCTCATGACCTTTTCAAATGAGCCCAAGATGTGAGGTTTCACTTTCAAACAATGTTTTTCAGTTGTCTCTGACACAGATTTTTATCACTACGCCATAAGGTGCAGTTAAACAAAAGGCAAACTATTTTGCAGTCCTGAAGAACTCTTTAGCTCCCCGTGTCTGCACCACCTCCACTGTTAGAACACTTCAGAGAACCAAACTAATGAAACTACAAAAAGTTGTCCAACTTATTTTTGGTACCAAATAAAGTGAAGTCATCTTGGGTCCCAATGATGTCTGCAGCCGTATTCCAGTTCAAGTGGTTCTTTCACACGAGTGGGGTAGCTCCTGGCAGTGTGTTTGATTTAACGCAGCCTTTCACTTGATGTTGTGGTGAATAATAAAACTAATGCACCCCACTCTGTGGGAAATGTCAAGCCTGTTCAATAAACATTCAGCCAATATGGATAGCTGTCTGGTCAGCGTCAACTGCCTGAGGTAAGGAGGCTTTGGTGACACACACAACATAGCAGGGACATCTGAACTTTTCCCCTGCTGGCAGTGTTAATGTGCACGTTGTTTAAACTAATTGAGATTGGGATAAATCTGTCAGAGCGCTTGCCTGAGGTCAGTGAAGCGCGGTAGGAGTGTTAATGTCACTAGAACAGGCCAGCGAGGATTCCCTTAAAGTCACAGTTAAGAGGAATAACAGTATTGTAAGGGTGATCTGTGTGTGTGTGTATGTGTCTGTGTACGTGTGTGTGCGTGTGTGTGTGTGTTGGCTCTGGAAATACAGTGACTCCAATGAACTGGTTTCAGTGACAGAAACCAAATAGAGCCCTGCCCACTCCCACAGTGGAAAGAATGATGTAAATGACACTATTGACCAAACAGATGCTTGTCTGAGGTGAGACACTGGGCATTGTGAGTCTGTGTGTGTGTGTGTGTGTGTGATAGACAACAAATGTGTGTGTGAATCCCCTTGCGTGCAGTAGTTAGCTATCAAAATATTGTAATTCGGCATGTGCTTTTATGCACAATCGTTTGTGAATTAGTGCTCCTGCAGATAGTGTTGGACACCATCGGCGTGGCCACCTGAGGAGTGTTTGGTCTGTAAACCCTCCTTTGTCTGTTGTGGTTTCAGTGTGTATGGAGTGAGGGGGCCGGCCCTCCCTTGTTGTCAGCGTGCTTTCTAATCACATTGACCACAGAGGAAACTGTTTATGATGTGTAGGTATGTGTCCATGTGAGTGGGTCAGTATCGTGAGATTGCAGGTGCAGATGAGTGCCGTGTTTTGCTTTATGAGCATGTAAGTGAGTGAGTAAGTATAGTGTGTGAGAGTGCCTGAGCGAGTGTTTTGCGTGAGAGTCTATCTCCCTTCATGTGGTCACTGAATCTTGCCACAGTTAGCATAATTGTGTTTACAGTAAAGCTACTGCCTACTGGAACAAACACTTACTGGATCGGAATCAAACCCAAGGCCAAATACTGGAGTGTGGGATTTAAATACAGTGTGCCTTCAGATAGTAAGAGAATACAAAGGGCTGCTTCAACATCAGTGCTCTTTATGTTGTCAAACTGGCATTTATTTGTATGAAAGGAATAAACCAGTCCCAACAACGACATGTGAGCCTCAGTGAGTGTGGGCCATGCTCACTAAAATTAAATAATAACCCTAAAGTTTGGCCTTCAATCAAGGTAGTAATCAAAATTTATAGTGGGAGGGATATACCTCCCACCAATACTCAGGTATATTTTAAATGCTTCTCCCCAGTAATGTTAAGACGTTTTGAGGAAAAAACATCTTGAAATGAAAAACCTTACCGTGTCTTACTTAAATTTCCCTGATCTCATGTTCAAAATCATCTCCTCATGCAATTTTTGGGCAACTAATTTTAGATCTATTGGTGGAAGTCCATTATGTCACTTTGTACTTGTGTCTCCTCAGTGGGTGCTGGAGCTCTTCCAGTGTGCCACAGTTGTGGTCCTTCATTTTCACATTATTGATGAGGTTGTGGGGCCTTGTCCAGGTGATGAGTGACAATTGCACTGGTGTGAGTGAAGAACAGACCAAAAGTAATATATTTTAACACATGGATTAAAGGTTAATCAGTTCAAATCGGAATGCTCATTAAGTCTTGAACCTAAATTTAACATATTTGTGATTAATACTGAAGTACTGAAGGTACTAAAGGATTATTGGTCAGTTTGAAGGTTTTAAATCTGTCAGGGGTGCTTAATAATTTTATTTCTTTTAAACTTCCTATTTCAATTTCTCAGACTCTAATGCAATAACCATCTACCGTATTTTCTGTGCTACAAGGCGCACCTGAATATTAGCCGCACAAATTGAAATTACGAAAAAATCCTATTTTGTTCATAGATTAGCCACACAGGACTAAAAGCCGCAGGTTTTTTAATGTTTAATTATCATATGTAAGAGAATATACACAAAGGGGATTGTCAGGAAAGAGATGACTGTTTTGGAACACATTCTTTTTATTATGGGACACCGCCCTGTGAAAACCCACGACGTTTGACGCGCGAGGTGCCGCAGACATGAGCAAGGCGGGCTGCGCACCGCGCTTCCGGTGGCAGAGAGGGGAGGGCGACGGAGCAACTGCTCCCCCAGTCGCGGCAGATTTTCAAGGGCCAGCAAGAGCCAGCTTGCTAATCTAGTCTCTTTTTCAAAGCTTGTACAAAAAGTCTATTCCATAAAGATATGTGTTCATTACTTGAGCTACAGGTAGATGGTAGCTTCAGCTAAACAATATGTTATGGTCAGAGCCAATTAAAGGCAGGGTAAACATGGGCTTTTTCAGAAAATTAGAGACTTACAGCCTCAATTTAACTGTATGACTATTTTAGAAAATGTATCCAGTGGTTTAGCAGATAGTCCTCTGCGATTCCACCGCAAAATGAAAAATATACCCACAAGTTTTCAGGTGTTAATTTTAGTGCTTGAATCCAACCATCCATGAAACTTCTGACAAGGTGTACTAGCTATTAACTACAACAACAACAAAAAACAATCTGTGACTAAAATAATTACAAAACAAAACAATTTAACTAAAACAATTAAAATAGCATGCAGAACTTTAAGACTCAAGATGTTTGTAACACTATAGGACAAATATCTCCCACTCTTCAGCATTAAAGAAATTGCATAAAACCTGTGTAGAGGTGGTCAGTTATTATTCAGAGTCCTTGATTAACAACCTCACTCATTGTTAAGCATCAGTTGCGTAGTTGTCAGAGTTCGGTAGATTACACAACTGGAGCTTTGCTTCCAGTTGTGTATTTTGTAAAGCATCCTTTCCCAAAAACTGTCATTTATGATGCCAGTCCATCCAATTCAAAGATCAGAGAGAACATTACCAAAACAGTAAGTGTTAAGCAAATGTTTTAAATTCAAGGATGGCAAAAATTTCTATTATCAATAGGATTCTGACTGAGTTTCATTAATACTTCAAACCACTATCCCTGCTGAGAATTTTTCCTGTTCACTTCCCTGATTTTGTTGATTCTGCAACTTGAGGACTATCCCTGGTTTGATCTGAAGAAACAGATACCTGCTTGCAGTATCATGGGCTTGAAACACACACGCAAGCATCAAAGAGAGATGACAAGAAACCAATGAATATTATGTGTTTTCCCACATCCTCATGTGTCTTTGAATGTTGCATGAGTCGAATCGCTGTCAGTGAGTTCATCACCCTGGCTATCTAATTCTAAACAGCTGTTTGTGTGTGTGCAAGTGCTTTTGTGTTTAAATTTGTCTATGCAGGCATGTAATCCTTTGTATATGCAAGTGTGTGTGTGTGTGTGTGTGTGTGTGTGTGTGTGTGTGTGTGTGTGTGTGTGTGTGTGTGTGTGTGTGTGTGTGTGTGTGTGTGTGTGTGTGTGTGTGTGTGTGTGTGTGTGCCAGATCCTCTCCCAGACTGACATTAACTACAGACAGTGAGACGGTTGTTGACAGAGGGTTGTTGATTCCTGGATTCCTGTCTCTCTAATTTGCTACTGCTGCCGTGGTTTGGAGCAGACAAACTGACGGATCGCTGCGGGGAAACGACAATCCATGACATGTTTGTTTCCAATCAGTGGAAGGATTAACTAAGAATAAATATCATGTTTTTTTTTCTCAGGTTATACAGTTTTAAGCAACACACATGGTGCCTCTAACTCTAAGTGTGGTCTTGCTGCTGGCACATTTGAGTTGATCCCATTCCAAGGTCAGCTGGATTCTGGTAAAAGGATGTTTGGCAGAGGTGCACACTCTCATCTCAATAACCCAGTAGGGGGAAGTTTTTACTAGCTCTCTGTGTGTGTCCTGTAAGTGTGTGCATGTGTGTGTAAGTGTGCACAGGCTAGTGTTTCCTTCTTTGAATTAGCTCACTCTTTTGTACAAATGTCATGACTGCTTTCACTGGAGAGCTAGAGCCATTTGTTTATCTGTACAATTTCACAAACACTTAAGTCATCTAGGGTCAGAGTGAGAATAAAGTTTAAGAAGCAGTGATGAAATACTGTTTGGGTAGAGAAATAAAGCTTGTGGAGGATCTCAAAGCAAGAACAAAACAGCTTCAAAAGAAAAGAAACCGAATCATAAAGGATTGCATAAGAAAATGACGAAGGACCATGTGGAGAAAATTACATCATGCTACTTTGATCAAAGTGACAAGCCACAAATGTCAACTTTATCGTTTTAGATTATTCTTGATGGCTGCACCTAATCAGCTCCTGCAATCAACTGCAAACTTGCTTGAAGGTAGAAAATGCCATGCATTACAGTATCAGATAACTATTATTGAAGGCAAGAGAAAAATATGCAGTAATTAGAATGCCAGTTTCTATTCTGTCAACTTATTCGGTCAAAGCCATTTGATAAATATAAGTCTTTTGTGTGTGTTGGGTAGAGTTATTCCATTGTTTATGACATACTAGAACAATCTGCCATGCAGGGACATGTGTAGGTTACAAAGCTGACTCCTACAAATGGATGACAGCCACTTTGCAACAGGATGTTTCTTATGTCACAGGAAGCAAACATGATTATGAGAGCTAATGAGGTTTACCCCAAACAAACATCTGTATAACATCATTATGAAAGCTCTTGTTTCTGACAATTACTCTATACCAGGACAGACATGTATAATCACAACCTTAAACATCTTTCTCTCCATTGTTCCATGAATCTTTTTTTTTAACAGACTCATTTTGGTCAGCTCTAGCTATGTATCTCTATCTATATGTACAGTATAATTAGCTTTAAAGGTAACACTTACTTAGGATTTGACATTTCTTTAACATTTTGACATTTAATTCTTATTGCACCCTAAGTGTTGGCTGCTATCCAAAACATTTAGCAGAAATCCTGATAAGAAGTCAGAGTAATGCTTAAATACAGTCATGTGGAAGAATTGCTATGTTGGCAAATGAAGTGACATTACAGAGCTCATTCTATGCGCATTCTCTGTATGTGCTTTTTGTCTAACATGTACACATATTCATAGCGCGACTAGAGGGATTAGTATCTTGCCCAAGGATATTTGGCATGCAGACTGGAGCAGACAGGGATTGAAGCGTCAACCTTCCAATTAGTAGGTAACCTGCTCTACCACCTGAGCTACAGCCACCCCATTGTGCTGTATTTCAAAAAGATAGATTGTCTTGAGTTTTACAAATCATCACATATATCTTCACAGTTATATAACTTAACTGCTTAACACTTTAAACATTAAACTAACTTGCACAATACTGGCTCATAATAAAATTTAACCATGCTTCAACTTTTAAAGCTGTTCCTTAAAGCTCTGCTTTTCCAACAAGTAAATGCATCAGTAATTTTCATCCACAGTTTGCTTTTCCTGTCATATGGAATGCAACTAGCGGGTACTTCAGCAGCAATCAGTTGAGTTGTTTACTTTGGAGTCACACATCACCAGCTGCTAATACCTCCTCCTTCATAGCCCTGTTTTGTTTTTGCCTCAAGCAATAAAACACATTTGCTGTTCCCACCTCAAGCAGGAACAGTGTTCTTGCATGTCTTGTAAAGCATTGTTGAAGCTCCCTTCTTAGGTACAAAATCTTTATTGGAGGATGACAGGTGGCGCTAACTCTCAGCCCTGCCTGCGCTTGTCTTGTTCTTCTGTGTAAAAGCATGACATGACTATGTCATTGATACATGATATAACACTTTTTATACTAGTATTATTGTCATGATATGGCACATCCCTAAAGACCACACCATTTGTTTTGCATCCTGATACATTAAACCTTTGAATTTAAAGAGGGTGTTCTTTTTAACATCATTGTATCTTGTATTGGAAACAGATATTGATGCTGAATGATGGTCAAAGCATAGTGAAACCTGTGAGCTAGTTCAGGCAGGCAACTAACATGCTTCACTGCCCTCACATTATATGCTGGTCTATTTACCCTGCTGAATCTTCCATCTCCCTCTCCCACATGTTGGTGCCGATGCTGCCATGCATCATTGCCTGTTGTTTCAACCCCTCCACCACCCAAACATCCACCTGCAGGGTCCAAAGGGATGTTTACTCGTCACTCCTTGATTTCTTTGTGTATTCACATTTGCAGGAAGTGAAGAACTCAGCTCCTAGATTTAAAACACCAACTGCTGCTGTAATGAAACACCTAATGCAGTTTTACTTGGCAAATGGTTCCAACAGTGGTTAAAAAAAACAAAACAAAAACATTTACATTTAAGGTAGTATGAAAGTTTGAGTTCAGAACTTGAAACTATGACGTTTTCAACATTCCTAAAATGAATTAACAAAGAGCAGGAAAACATGGCACCGTAGTTGTTAAATTCTTACCAGCAGTAGCATAGAACTGAAAATGAATGAAATGGTGTGTCATCTAAAGTTTTCAACATTTAGACATTAAACATAAGAGAAAGAGGGATGCTGTTCTTAATGAACTATGTAACCTGCAGAGTAAAAATTCCAACTTTTGCGATTTTCATTGGTTCCTCTTTTAATCAGATACTGAAAACAAACCCAGACTCTACAGAATGCAACCGTGATCTGGGTGGAAAGTTAAGGGTGCATTTCGGTGAAACCATCTTTACATTTCTCATGCCCAGAATATAAACATACATAAACAATAATACAGTATGTAATCTACATAATACTGAAAAAATGTAGCCAGTTTGTACCATAAATACTATAAAGATTGATGCAAGGATATCTATTGGCTTATGAATGACTTATCATTAAATAATGAGCATATCCTGATAATCCTCCTTCCTGAGACTTAGAATGAACAAACTTTATAATTGGACATAATGGTCATTTCAGTATGATTTAAAACAAATGAACCAAAGTGTTTACAGAGGTCAGGGCCTAGGGTCATTTTTACACACTTCCACACAAAGTGTTTTTCTTTTTTCTTTTTACCACAGTTATCGCCTCCTGGTGACCATTCAAAGGAATGTAGATTTAAGGTATTTCAGCATTGGCTTTGCTTTTCGGACTTTGGGAGCAACAGCCATCCTTTATACTTTATATAGTTTGTGCTCACCAGCCCAGGGGGGAAATCTGACCATTTTCTTGATTATTAGCAAGATTTCTATTAGTTATGTTTGTAAATAATGTTTAGTTAGTTTCAGTAAAACTGAAAGCAACCCGGGGGCTTGTGCAATGAGTGCATGTTTAGTTTTCAGAGCAATATTTCCCCAGACAACCTAGAAAAATTAGCTTTTAGACACAGCGGTAAAATCCCCTTTTTTTTAAAAACTCTCCAAGAGGACATACGTGATTTACGGGTTCAATTAGAACAGCTAAACAGCAAATGCTAACAGCAGAAACTCGGAAAATTCATTAACAATGCCTTTAACTTAGCTGTGCCAACACTGAAAAGTCATAGTTTAACTCATCTTTCAACTAAGCGTTGTGCAAAAAAGGTTTTGAGTAACTTATGGATGACTTTTCTTATAAATTATGCAAGTCAGGGAGAAAAGTTCACTTACTGAATTTGGATGCATGAAATAATTGCAATAATCTCTGCATGAGCATTTACCCTTACTGTTTTAGTAATATTGTAAATGTGGGTTTTATAAAAGAAAAAATGTAAACAGAGAGGTTGCAAATCTACAACGTGCATTTATAAGCAGCCCAGAAGTTAACATTTAGTTGTGCCCCTTTTACAGTGTGTGAAGGAATCTATGCACTGCTCTGGTTTTGCGTGAAAATGATTTTCTTTTTTTTAAACTAGTTGTGCACAGCTGGAGAATTTTACAATTGTGATTTAAATTTAAATCTGTGTATCATGTGCAGGATCGCTTCAGGTCCACATTCATTTAGACCACACTAAGACTGTTTTCCTGCTAAGTCTTTGTTGTTTGAACAATATTCATTCCCATTAGTTCTTCATTAAAACATTTTTCCAATTTTTTTTTCAAATGTTAATTATTTTTCATGTTCATTAAATGATATAAACTGTAGTATACATGATAGCAGCCTATGAATGTGCTGAAGAGAGGACATACAGTATCAGTGTAATGAAAAGATTCACAGAGGTAACTCACTACAGAAGTAAATGGATATCGTCTGTATACAATCCAGTGGTTTCAGTTTACAAAATGCCTGAGTGGGTTTCCAGGAACATGACCTAAAGTAACAACACAGCAGAGCTGAGCACGGTATGAGGTTCCTGCCTGTCTCAGCAGCACAGCTGCCCTTTAAAATTAGGCTTCAAACTGATGTGATCAGGCAAAAAATATTATTTTGTAGCTTTTCCGGATTCATGTACAACACTCAATAGCTAAATTAGTAACACTTTGCCTGCCAGAGTATTGTTTTGAAATTACCAGTGACTCATAAATGACTAATAGTTCAAGACCTCAGAGTTAGATCTTTAAAGCTATCCCATCATATGAAAACAATGATTGCTCGAATACGTCGTCACTGGCGGTGATGGTGTTAAGTTAAAATTAGTGTAATACCCTGAAATAAATCCTGTAACTTGTAGCTGATTTAGCTGTGTGATTTTGAGTGTTCAGTTTCAAGCATTGAGATAACATGTTGCTTGTTGCTGACAGGTAACAGTTTCTACAGAAATACAAGCTTATTTCCTGATTGCTAGATATACCACAACACTGTTGTATTTAACTCAAAATAGCATCAAAAGGTTTTTACATTTTCCATCCATCCGTCCATCCATCCATCTTCTTCCGCTCATCCGGGGCCGGGTTGTGGGGGCAGCAGCCCATGCAGAGAAGCTTTACATTGAGTGGTTTTCTATACTGGATCTCGCCAGTGGATACTGGCAGGTGGAAATGGATCCTAAGGATCGGAAGAAAAATGCTTTTACCACCCCTTTAGGTTTGTTTGAATTCGACCACATGCCATTTGGGCTCTGTAACGCCCCTGCAACATTCCAGCGCCTGATGCAGCGGTGCCTAAGTAGTCACCTTTCTGAATCTGTGTTGGTCTATTTGGATAACATAATAATCTACTCACTTGACTTCTCTACTCATGTACAGCAGTTGGAAAACGTCCTGCAGAAACTGTGGCAACATGGGCTGAAGTTGAGGCTAGACAAATGTAAGCTGTTTCAGCGTTAGGTGAAGTTTCTGGGACATCTTGTTTGTCGAAAAGTGGTCTACGGAGTGTCAGGAAGCTTTTGACTGTCTGAAAGGTGACCTCATTGGACTGCCTATTCTGGCCTATGCAGATTTCTCTGAGCCATTTGTGCTTTACACTGATGCCAGTAACCAAGGTCTTGGTGCCGTGTTAGCGCAGGTTCAAGATGGCAAGGAACGGGTGATTGATTGCTTATGCCAGCAGGAGCTTACACCCCACTGAGCAAAATGACAAAAATGATAGTTCCTTTAAACTGGAGCTTCTGGCCCTAAAATGGGCAATTACGGAGAAGTTAAAAGACTATTTATACCCAACGGAGGCTTTTCAAAGGAGAGAATGAGCACAGGAAAAAACAGAGAGACGCCGGGAAGGTAGCTCGGCGATATAGAGCCAAAGCGCGAGGTACGACAGGATCTGTGGATAAAGACCCGCCAGCAGACCACGGCGTCCCAGTCCCGCCAGCCAAAGTACGACAGTGGGAGTTTTTACGTGTGATCGGCAGCAGGGCAGAGGAGTTCCTCTGCCTGCATATGTGAGTGTTGCCATTCCCACTGTTGTGTACCGGGTTTAGCCTCGTCTGAGAAGGGTCGCGGCAACCGCGCAGACAGTATTGCTGGCCCGTGTCTGTGTATTTACAGGGCGGTGTTACGTGGAAGTCTGCTGAGCGACTGGAATTGAGGACCCCAAGTGGAGTGCAGCTGGGCGGTGTGGTGTATGCAGAGAGGACACGGTCAAGGTCGGAAGCTCGTCGGGGCATTCTGGCTGTTGGGAGCTTCATTCCGGAAGAGGAAGATCTCTCCTGGTTATTTAAGATAAGGACAAAGGATATTTGCCCGTGTGTGGCTCGACAACGTTGTCGTGGGACTTTGAGGGGGGAATTTTTATTGTTGCAAAACGTTGTATGTTCTTTTTTCTTTTTAGTATTTTAATTCTTTTTAGTATTTTAAGAAGGGTTTTTATTTTAAAGGGTTTTTTAATGGTTTTTAGAGGGGTTTTATTGCATAGAGCTTTCTTTTAATGGCGTTAACTACGTTCCTCCTTTGTGAAAATAAATAGCACTTTAAAGTGTGTGTTCCAGTCTCAGTGCCCTGAGTGTTGCTGCGCTTGCTCCATAATACAGTAATACAATTACTGTATTATGCCACTGTCGTGACATGTTTACCTTGTATTTAACAAAAAATTTTAAAAGAGAAATTTAACTGTACATTGTGAAGTTAAACTTCCACATTAGTAGAAGAATACTCAAAACCTTGGCTTTAGTTCTAGTTTGTTTAAGACTGACGCAGCCTTTATCTCATACTGTTTCCTGCTTCTTACCATTTCTGAGCTTGTTCCAAGTCCACTCTTACCCACAGCTTTCTTTTATAAACCTGATTAACCTATTCCATGCTCCTTGTGCATTCAAGAAATCATAATTCAGAGTCAGCTCACACTAAAACGTCACTCCAGCTTGCAGACTACAGGCATTTACCTCATAGTTCACATTTTATTTAAAGTAAAATTTCTCAACATAAATGCAAGGCTGTTACTATACATTGCTTCACAGGCACGCTGTATTTGTAACAATGGCCTACCACATCACAGACAGATCTTTGGCTGACTGTCCCATCTTATTGTCCACAGTGTAATAAGTAATTCATCTCGTGATGTACCTGAACAGCAGGCACTCCAAAGATATTCGCTGACAGGCTACAAATTCACAACATTGTGCAGGGGAAAAACCAGCAGGAGAAGTTTTAATGACATGAGATTCTCGACATAAAGCCATGTGGATCTGACAGATACAGAATGTGGCTGAGGCTGACTGCCTTCCTGGTAGTGCTACACAGTAGCGGTTAGGATGTTCTGTGTGGTCGTATCAAGGCCAGCCATATAGAAAACTGCTGCACTAATCAGCAGTTTTCTATATGGCTGGCTTGTTCTAGTGCTGAGATAAAGATAAAGATCAAATCTGATGCAATGCATTGCAGCTGACATCGGCCTAGTTTGACAAAGCGTAGGAAAGATTGCCAACCATGATACTGATTTCCATTTGAGTATAAAGGGGAAGTTTTGTCATATGAGTTATGTAAAGTGAAACATCATGGTAAATTGCCTGTGGCCTGTGGTCACAATTTAATTCACCATTTTCCAACTAGACTTACTTGTTTTGCTCCTTAATGTAGACTGAGATTGAAAAATAACCTAGTCTTCACAGTTTGACCCAAAGCAATTGTTCATTTGTTTAAACCCAATCCTAAAGAGAACCTGAAACACGTAACTACTGTACTGAAACCTAAATTATGACCAGTAATTGTATTGTTTTTATAATGTGTTACACAATGAAAGGATTAAGAGATAATAATATTTAGAATTTACATAAACAGCAAGCTGGGGGATAGCCATGTCTCTTTCACCACAACCCACCAGATAATCAAACAATCCGCCAACCAGTCTTACAACCCAACCTAAACCAACCCAAAGATACCCTGTCTGAATGTTAACATCTAATTGAAAGGCCATATTCAGTTGTAATCACTTAAACACCACATTCCTATTCACTGGCAAACTAAAGATGGGTCAGTACATGTGCCTCCTTGAGCAGGGGGACCTTGCAGATGCTGAAAGATGTCAATTAATTATGACCAAGTGTGTTACCAATGATGTTCTTGGTGACCGTGGTCTCAGCTGACTTCAGATCATTAACAGGATCCTCCTGTGTAGTGTTTGGCTGATATGCCACCTTTCTCATGATCATTCTCACCCCAGGATCTTGAATGCCACTCCAGACCAACTGATAGTCATTTTTACTTCTTCCAATAATCACACCAACAGTTATCCTTTCATCAAGTCTTGTAGCCCAAGACTACAAGACTGGAGGCTTGTAGTCTTGGGCATGTGTGGTCAAAGAACCACACATGCCTTGAGCATGTGTGGTTCTTTGACAACCCTTTGGTTTTGCCCATTGTTTTGAGGAGGTTGAAATGGAAGAAACTAAATCTGTGGACAGGTCTGTTTTATACAGATACTTAATAAATTCAGATCAGGAATGTCTGTAATTGCTTTATTTCTCCAATAAAGCAAAACTACCATAGAAATTAGAGACTGTTTATTTCTTTGTAGCTGAGCAAAGTTACAGCAGGGGATCAAATAATTATTTCCTCAATTTGTAAACCATATAATGGCTGGTCCACGTATCTGGATCATTTTTGTAATACCGTGTATCTTCCAATAGTAGCCCACGCGTTTATTCAAAAAATTATTCGGCCAGCCTGGCGTTTAAAAGAGACAGGCGGTTGTTGGAGACCGGCTTTTATTCCCTTCTCAGATGGAATGGACGTTTTGACTTTCTTCCTTCCTCGATAGGACTTTGGGGTTACAGATTGTCAAGCAATTTGGTTCTTGTACAACCACAATACTCCACTGAGCTGAACTCCGCCAGGTGTTCCCTTTACCAGAAATTCTGTTCATAAAGGTCAAGATTTTTACTTCAATGTCACAAAAATCATCCACTGAAGAAATCAGTAGGTCAACAAACAGCGAATTCATCATAGACGTAGGATGGAAAAAATATGTGAGGATGGGAGAGGGATCAAATGAGGACCATATGAATGACATTCCAACTAGTCTTGATTCTGGGTGTGTTGCTTGTTGTTGGTGGTGGTTTGGGAAGTCTGAGAGCCTCCGCAGATTTAGGTTTTGTTGACAATGTGTTTGTCTGATTCATCCCTGTCATTACTAAATTACAGATCCGACTCAGTGACTGATTGACTGACTGACAGAAAAGACACAATCTAACACATCTTCTACAGAATAGTATTGAGAGAGTTGCCCATTTTGATAGCATCTTTATACCATTGATTCTCTGAGCGGATTTAATCAAGGGATCTAAGTTGCACTAGAGTGACAGTCAGTGTTATTTATCACTGTCCAGGTGTCACCACATCTTAATGGAAGCTAACTGAACCATCTGAGACATTTTATCCTGGGATTGTTCTTGAGAATTGCAGCACCATGACTGGGATGGGGAGTCCTTTTGTGTGTGTGAGTTATTGAGTGTGGTTGCATGGGTGCATGTATGTCTGCGTCTGGCCATGCCTTCATTGTCTGTGTGTATTAGTGTAAGTTCAACCACAGTCTTTCCTGTTTTTAACTTTACTGACATTCCCTCTTCCTCTGGGTGTATTCTGAAGTGCAATGCTTAAATCTGTGGGATAACCAACCATTAGAATGCTGAGTACTGCAGGGTTTTAGTCAGAGCAATGGGAATTTGTGGACCTACAATAAAAACTGAAAAGAAAACATTGCATTAGGTAAAACTTCAATGATACCCATAAGGGAAGTTCGGAGAAGGAAAATAAGTAGTCTGAGGCTCATTTAGAAACTCTCAAGGGCCAGGGGAACATTTGAGAAACTATGAACATTCTTTTACAGTCAACTTTAAACTTATATTTATTTTATTTAGAAATTATCTATATCACAATGGGGTTTTTTTCACAGTCAATGCAAACTAGCCAACAGTTTATCTATGGACAAATAACAGATGCACAAACGATCATTGCTTGGACACACTTCAAAACCGTTCCCTACATTTGTTCAAAAGAACCCAGTAGCCTCTTCCCATCTACTTTTGCATTTATCTGTATCTGTATTATCTGTGGTCATGTTGCATTCTATCATGTATGTCTTGTGATTTTGCATCTGGTTGCGTCTTTTTGATTTGTTTGTTTGATTGATTGAGTCAAAGTGACTCAATTTGTTTTGAGTCACTTTGTGTTTTGCATTTCTTTTGATCCATTGGGTTCCAACAGTAAACTTGCTGTAAAACTGGCACAGTGAATGATGACAGTCCTCTGACTCTTTTGAGCAAGTTTCATATCTATGCACGCTAGCACTACAAAATATAACTATTACAGCCAATCGAAACCAACACGGCAGATCATATCATATCATAAGTTGACATAACTTAAAAAGAATGAGTACAACAAAGTCACTTTTTTCAGTTTAGTAAAACTTAATACTCAAAAGATGTTGAAGATTGAGCTGTAAGGCAGGAGAAAAGAAAAAGGAAACTAAAAAAAACTCAAGTGGGCTAATGCTAGAATTCAAATTCTCAGTTTGAGGTTCATAACAAATCTTTTTCCATCTTGAAAGTTTTAAATTACAGCCAAAACTTTTGTTGAATCTGTTGATGGTTTGTTGTTCACAAATAAGTGTAAAGAGTTATACTTCTATAGTTATCAGTCCTGGAAACCACCTGGTAGACTGTAGATACTGTAGTCTTTATTGATTTAAAGATTTTAAATCAATCTCAGACAATAGTCAGTGGTTTTAAAATTACATGTCACCAAATGCAGCCCATCTTTTGCTTTCCACTGTTTACATGTGTGCAAACGAAGGCAGTTGTACAACCAATACACGCAAACTGGAAAAAGAGCAAAGGTTCAATACAGCAAAACCACTTGGTCAGTTCAAAATTAATTTAACTATGATGAAGTGATAGTTATGGCTTTTCTCCATAAAGTGATATTTGTTCCTCCATACAAGCGTAAGGAATACTTCAAGTTTTGACCTGCCAGCATCTTTGCTATAGTGAGAACAAGGATCTATGTTGCTTATCAAAGTGAGTGAAGTGACTAGCACGTTTGGTTTCTGCCAATATTAGATGTTGATGCAAGAGATTAAAAAAAGAATCTGACTTTGATGAGACTGATGTGCTGCAACATATTCTTCTCAAACAGTTCAGCCATTTCTCCACATGGTCACATCACTAAATGTTGACTATTCTTTGCTTTTACTAGCTCATGTCCCTTACTTAGCAATTACTCCTGGCTTTTTTCATCAGTTCTTTTCTCATCAGTTCTGAAATCTCCATTTCTCTATGCCCATAAATTCAAAAGACTTTGTCATAATGTCTATATACAATAGAGAACATATCAAAACAGGGAAAAAAATCAAATACCTCAGAATAACACACTGTCTATAGTTTTAAAATGTAGCAGTCTGTCTTAGCTACTGCGGTGAATTCAGTCAGTCAGCTAACTTAGTAAAGTGGCTGCATAACCTTATTTGCTGTTAGCTTTTTAACTGTTAGCTAATGGTACCACTGAATGAGATTGCGTTGCTGACTTCTCACTAAAATTTCCTGGAAAAAAGAGAAATCTTAAGAAAAGTCAAATACTGTGATATAAACAATGCTGTTAATGGTCAATGATGATGAATGCACAACCACCTTATGGCAGTTGTTTCTGGGCTTTCAATTAGTCTTTAACCACCTAGGACCTGGCATCCACATATGTGGACGTCACATGCAACATTCTGCTCTACAAGGAATGATATCCTCTTACGAGGACATTATGCTGCCACTGTTCAATCGAAATTTAAAAAGAATTTCCTCATATGTGGCTCTCATTTTTCTCAGAAACAAAAATCTGGTAAAATAAATCTGGTATTTCTTCATTAGCCCAAATAGCAAAGAGAAATTAAAAATGCATGCCATGAACGAGTTCGGGTCTTAGGAGGTTAATCCCCCCTGTTAAAAACGTTTTAATTTTACTCTTTTCTCAGAATCTAAATCAATCTAGCTGTTATCTCAGACTAAAGACTACTATATTTTATGTTTTGGGTCAAATTGAACCCAGGAATAAAAACATGTTAAAGATGTCTGCCATATGATTTAAATAATTTCGTAAAATTAAATTATTTCTTACTTAATATGCAAAATAGTTGAAGTTGATAAAAAATCATAAATTGAGCAAACTCAAATAGCTTACATTTTTCTAACATTTTCTTCGATTTGAGTTGGGTTTTTTTTTTGTAAAATTAGGTTTACATTACTTAATTTATTTAATTACCTTGAGCTTGGGGTAGAGCAGGTCACCTAGTAACAGGAAGGTTAGTAGTAGGTGACCTGCCACACTTTAACTTGGATCAGTTTAGTTTCCCAAACAGCTTGGCTGCTTGGTGGTTTAAGCTTGTATTATATTTATATATTACCGGTAACTGATTTATTCAGTTTATGTCTTTATAGACATTTTATAACTCCTTTAGGTCATTTTATATTGAATTTCATCTTACATTAATTTCTTGTGATTGCTTGGGATTCTTTGCCTGTAGTGACATCTAGATCTTCAAAGATGTTTTGTGTTTGTTTGTAGTAAAACAAATAATAATCAAAAGTATTTGAGAGCCCCTAACTGAAAGCAAATTATAATATAGTTACTTTATTTAGTTACTTAGTTACTTTAGTTACTATAATATAGTTTACCATATAAACTTCCATATAAATTATTCATAATCTACTCACAATAATTACTATTGTGAGTAGATTAAGAAAATATTATTATTATTATTATTATTATTATTATTATTATTAGTTCATTTTTTTACAAGGGTAAAGAATTACAAGTTAGTATAAATCTACTTGAAATTTTCCCAAAAGCTTCTAGAAATCAGAACTCAGATTGAGACATATTTGTTTTGGTTTCACCACCAATGGTCAGCTGCTGGCTCAAGGCTTTTCAGACTTAGTTTGCTTGGTGGCTTTTCTACTGTGCCAACAATAAAGCAACTGAGTACTGGGTATTTCTTAACACAATGATGAGTTTGTTTATGACAAGCAATATAATAATAGGCCTTTTTTCAGTGTTTGGAGTTGATTAATGCTAGCTGCAAAGTACAGCCCATATGGAAACTCATTATTTTGACTGACCCCTCCGGCCACAGATGTGCATATTCTGGGCACAGTTACACTCTCTCTGACACCTGGAAGCTGCTCAGTATAACCACAGTCTGGTCTACTTGTCAGCTGGAGGTTGAGTTCCTTGCTAGGGAGGACCTAAGTAGTAGTAACTTGCAGCTTTCTGTCAACATGTTGCTAGATATTTCTGGGCACAAACAGTATTATGCAAATGTCAGTAAATGCAATGTCTTGCCCTTCAATCCTTTTCTTGCTAGAAAAGTCAAAAACAGAGTTTGTGCAATTCAAAGGAGTTTGAAAGTCAATATTTTGTTTAGCACCTTTATTCCTCAACACAGCCTGAACTCTCTCAGGCAACCTTACATGTAATTTCTTTAAATGGTCTCCAGGCTTCATAAAGGATGTTCCAAAGCTCTTCTCTGGGTCCTGGTCTCTTTTGTTCCATTCTCTATGAAGATGATTTTGGGATATTCATCATGCTGAAAAATGAGGTTGCTTCAAATAAGATGCTTTCTAAATATCATTGCATGGTGGATCAAGACTGAAGATACTGGATGGAACCATTAAGTTTCAGGTTAGTTCTTATGTAATTTAGAATGTCTTTACTTCCTATTTCCTTCATTAAGAATTACTTCTTGACCATCTCTGAAGGGCCAGGTGCCACCTTTGTCATCTGTCAGGAAAAGAGAGATCCATCTGGATTTTTTTCCTATTTCTAAAGAACATGCCCTTCAGATACTGTTTATCTGCTACAGGTAGGTTTTTTATGTGTACCATGTGTTCTTTTGTCCTCCACTTGTTCACGTTCCTCAAATTTCGTAAGTACACACTGGACACTGTGCTGAAATACGCCATATTTTCAGCTGATAGCTCTTTGGGAATTGACTTGCTGGTGCTGGTTCGTTTGAACAAAAAATATTTTTTACGCCTATCAAACTGTTATCATTGGCATATTTCATAAATTCAACTAAAAAGCTGGGATAAACTATGTTTAAAAAAACATACAATCCTCTGGAAATGGTCAGGTACAAGAACTAGATTGAATATAAGTGACAAGCCAATAAAAGTCAATGTAGTGGTGTCCTGACTGTAGAACGAGAGATGTAACCACTTTGATGTTACCTATTTGTTTTGAATGGTTTGGGACAATTTGTAGCCTCAGTGTTATCACTTTGGCTACTGCAATATGAGTTTTTTGAAAAAAGATGAAACTATATAGTCATGGTCCTCTGTTTTTGCCCTGGTGTGCTGTCTTCACTCTTTGCGCCAAGGCAGCGACTGGTTTCCGGTCTTCGTCTCCTCCGCACCGGCGCTTGTCTCACCTGCTGCTCGTCTCATCTGATTATTAGGGCCAGTACTTAACACCTTGTTGGAGGTCTTTTCCTCTCTGGATCGTTGTACTTACCTCTGTTAGTCTAGCAAATTTCCTTGTGTTTCCTGGTTCTCTCCTAAACACTGTCTCCATCTCCCTTCACGGATCTACCTGGGTCCTGGATGAGCTCGCGTAAGGAAAGCTTACGCGAGCTCATCTTAGAGAGAGTAAGACAGAGTTTGTGTAACGGAATGTACAAAGATGAGTGTGAGCATGTTATCCCCTTCCATGGACCCCTCTTGTGGAACACCTGGAGCTCTCATCCCTTGATGTACATACCTCAAGTGGTGTTGTAAATAAATGCCCCTTTGATTGCATAGTTCTGAGTCCTGCCTAATCCAATGTGAGACATGTACTGAATGGCTGAGAAGCTGGTGCACTAAGCTGTCATGTAGTGCTAGCAAGTGGTAGGTATTAAACAATTTAAATAATAGAATTTAACTCACTATAACTGAAACACAAAATTCTTTGGCAGTCTGTACCACACAGTAAGTCATGGTCTTTGTCAGATATTCCATTAAAAATCCTCTAAAAGGCATTACGAGCACAAACATAGCAGAAATGAGGCTAAGGCAGAAGTGGCCTTTTGAGGAACTGCAGCTTTGGCTTTATTGTATTAGCACACAGAAAATGTTTGGTATAGTTTCAGCACACGTCTCTCCATTCATTATTGCAGTGTAGATGTAAGAGTGCATTAGTGCTATTTCTTGGCTTACTTACTGACTGCATTGCATTTGTTCCATGCTCCAGTGGAAAGAGAAGAGATACTGCTCATTTTGGCACTCTGGACTGAGCCATTAATTAAGTCATCATGTTGTGAATCTGTGCACATGCAGAGTAAAAGTATGACTTGCATTAAATCTTATGTTTGGGGGGAAAAAAACTAAGGTTTCTTTTTAGTCAAATTTAACATGTAATCCTTTACATGTAGTGTTGATGTCCCCATAAGTCTGTAGGAAGTAATGATAAAGCTCTCTCCCCTTTCATTTAGTTGGACCTTCAAAGATGCCTGTCAAATAGTGAAACCAAAATGGCTGCCATCTTGCATGACATGCTTCTTGAAGGACCTTAGCCATGGGACACATTTCTCTTATTCTGAGCTTGTTAAGGCATTAACAAGGCATTTGTTTTGGGGGTTCAAATTTTAGATTCGGTGTCCATGGTTCTGAAAAAATGTAAAAAAAAAATTTATTAACAAGGTCACTGGGATCTTAGTTGCAGGAAAGGGTATTACCTTTGAGAGTGTCCATTATAATGCCCTTTAGACTTTTTAATTTATTATGGGGTTTCCTTAAATTGAAGACCTCTCGAAGTTCTGCTGACCTACTCACTTTCACAGAGACATAGACAGTCTGGCACACACAGGCACACATACTTGCCGACAGCTTAAGCAGGAGATGACGGGCCTGGTTACAGTAATAACCCCTCCAGCTATCTCACGCCCATGCGTCTGCAACATAGCCTGTAAATCTCAGTCTGTTATTGTTTTAATAACACTAACGTTAGCATTAGCCAAGCGGTAAAAACATCAGACATCAAAAGACTGAAACATCTGAGCTATATTGGGGTGAAGACAAAGGGCAAGGGCCCAGCTTGTGAAAATAGCTGATATGCTGACTCAGCAAAGATGTGTGTGTGTGTGTGTGTGTGTGTGTGTGTGTGTGTGTGTGTGTGTGTGTGTGTGTGTGTGTGTGTGTGTGTGTGTGTGTGTGTGTGTGTGTGTGTGTGTGTGTGCAATGAACACACACACAGTGTGTGTGAAGCAGGAAGGGGAGTAGTAGGCACAAATTTGTATACTGATAGTCCAATTGTGTAAGTACATGGATATTTAAGTGCATGTAAGAGAACCAGGCGACCTGCACAGAACAAAGCCCTGCAGCTGCTCGGTAAAAACTGACTTCTCAGAGCTCCATTTCCTCCAAACCACAAAGCCTCATAAAGCTAAGCAGCCATACTTAGCTAATGGAATTAACTTCAGTACCGATGCCTCTGGTGCTGCTTATTGGGGGAAAACACCCTGATATATTTTCCAGCACATGACTTTGTTTTTCTGAATCAACAGCTCCACCTCTTCTCTGAGCCATGGGGAAATCGTAACTCTGAAATCACGTCTGATGCATTGTAAAATGGCAGAAGATGGAAATAAAATCCACTTTGTATTTGCTGGAGCTCATCTGCAACACACTGTCATGGAATATGTGAAAACCTGTTGGCAGCAGGGGTGTGGCTAGAGGGAGGGTCTGGGCTGGCACCACCACTGTCTGAAATTGATTTGAACCTGGGAGCCTCTGCAAAGTTTTGTTCACATGGGAACACATGTGGACTGGATGTCCTTTCTGAGAAAAACAGCATTGTCATCTTCAGGACATCATTGTACTATATAATGACAAATACTAAAACAATATATCTGAATGCTCATATGCAAGATGCCAGTACAATAAAAAACCACTCAGTACAATAAAATACATGTACAGCTGGACATCTTTGTATTTTGTTAATGCATTCACTCTGTGGTTGAACCTAGTTTTGCCTTATTGCTACATGGCAACCTAATGTGTGACATCTATGAAAATCCTTGTGATCCGATGAATTTTCGACCCCCACCCCTATCTTGACTGGTTCTTGGCCCAGTGCCTCCCCATTTCAAAAATCCTGTAAACACCCCTGATGGAAAATACAATAGAAAGCAATACAGCTTGTGCCCTGCAGTGTAAGTTAAAACCTATATGACATTAATATAGCTCTTTGCATTTTAAAATATATGAGCAATGAAATAAACTGGCAAGTTCTCCACGTGTACCAAAAATGACCAATTTATGCACCTCTGGTGCAGTAGGCAAGACTTCTTTGTCAGCGTATGTATATGGGTGTGTGTGTGTGTGTGTGTGTGTGCATGCGTGTGTATATGTGTGTGTGGATGCGTGCTCAGGGTGGCGGTCCAGTGGATGCCAGGCTATCCATAATGTTTACTGACACAACACATTTTAATGGTTTTAGCTAAGAGCCAAGAATTGAGAAATCAAGTCACATCAAAAGGGTGGCACACAGCGGAAGGCCATTGTTTACACTCATGGCTTCAGCTAAATCTGAGTAGTCCTATGGACACCACAGCTGAATTGCTCTGTTGTTGCAAAACTCTGTACAAGTATTGTTTATTTGCATAAAACAGCTTTCTTAAAAAAAACATTCCAATTTTTGCCTTTAAGATGTACTATTGTTTTGTGAACTTTCATTAAGGAAAATTCTATATTATACTTTCCACAGTAAGAAATGAAACATGGCAATGACAATCAAGTCAAAACTCAAAAACTAATTAGCTCCTCACCCACCTCAGCCAAGAATTTTTATTCCACCCCCAGATTTAATTTCAGACCCTCAGTAAGTAATGTTTGAACAATGAGCTGGGAGTCGTGTGAGGTCCCAGCATGCAGAACAAATGTGTGAACCCCAGTCATTCTCTGGCCATATGCTGGTGAACACCCAAGATCACACAATAGAGGAATTGTTTGGCTTTGGGTCTAACATTAAAAGTTTCTCTTTCTTTTGCGTGCCGCGGGTCTTCATGGGAGACCCATTACACCGATGATCAAAACAACTCATACATATTACAGTGAAATAATGATACTCTGGCCATCACTCCCATCCCATAGAGGCTGTTTCTTGTTTATTTTACAGGTCGTTTTGAGCCAGGTCTCCAAATATCTGCTGTGAATTAGCAGCAGTCGTGGGCGGTTTCTGGTGGGCCACTGTGACCGGGTGTGCAGCGAGGTAAAGGAACAACGTGACATCATTCTTTGGCAACAGTGGTGTTGAATTTTCCAAAGATTTTGGAAATTATCAAATTTCACATCCCAATCATATCACAGTCAGGGTGGCCTGTTCATCACCTTACAGCTTGAGGCAACTAATCCTGTGAAGTTCAGCCACCCCAAACAACAGCCTGGATCAGGTCTTTTCCAATACACTTGAAACAATTGTAAAAAAAAAAAAAAGTAGCTTTTTTTATTAAAACATACACAAACATAAATAAAAAGAACACCGAATAGAAAAATCTAGCAGATGAAAACAGATGAAGGTCTTACAGGAGTGCTACAATCTTGTAGAAGAAACAATATAACCATATTGCTTTTGGCTAGGCAAGTACACACAGAATTGTCAAAATTTGAGCTACATAAATATAGAATTTAAAAGGAAGCCCCTGTGTTTCAATAACAAAAAGCGTGCCTACTATTTCCTCTAAGTGCTGCTTAATGAATGTCATACAGACATAAAATATAAATGATTTTACAGCCAAAAGGTCACTTTAACAGTGGCCCGTCTCTGTACTTTACTAGCTAATAAATAAATATTTAGTGCATATTCCCATTTACCTCACTGAAGAGCCAAATGAAAAAAAAAAAGTTAAGTTAAAGACAAACCAAACTCAACTTGATTCATCTAGTAAAAGAAGAGACAGGAGTCTATTCCTGTCATTCATGGTCAGACAGTCCTGCTATCTGCTTCACTTGCTGATCGTCATAAATGAAACAAACATGCCATTTATGACATTGTCATGTTATAACCTTCAAAAGACCACTTGGGGCAGAAAAATTGATAATAAATGTGTTTTTGGAGCAACAACCCCATGGATTCTCGTGAATCCATGGGGTTGTTGCCATGTGTCAAACTCATACTAAATCTAAATTTCAATTGTGACTTTTGGTTGAAATAACCTATCGCTGTCACTATCCGCTAAAGCTGCTAAATTGCAAGGACGCTTCACTGCCTGCCTTGTTCCAACTTCCAAAGTCTTTCAAGAAAACACTTATACCCGGGCCTAAGAGTCTTGTTATTTTTATCCTGCGATAATCTGCTAAGTACAAGCAGATGCTCCATCAACTCCCACTCTCTCTTTGGACATTTTCTATAACAATCAGCACTGATAAATCCTTTCTTGCTGCACCTCCTGCCAACAAACTTACTTCCTTAGTTGCTCCCTTGTGGATTGTTTAATTAGTGCATAAACACACGTCAATCCTTAAATCTAAATGTTGTAATCTGAACTGAATATATTTAAATTTCCCAACACAAACCACAAAAAAGTCCAATAAAACTCCAGTGCTATTTTGGGTGAAGTAGAGAGCACTGGTTCTGCTTTTGGGGAAAGGAAAAACGGAAAGTGAAAAGACAAGTTTGTTTTTTAAAAGGCATTTACCTTTTGCATATGTTTTTCCTCATAAAAAGAGTCCAAAAAGGCTATCTGATGAAGAACAATGTAATACAAAAAACAAAACACACTTTTACAATTTAGAAAAAAACAAAAACTCTTGACAAATCAACATCACTAACAGTGGTTCTTTGGCATATCAAATGTTCAGTAGCATGTCCGCTCCCATGGTATTTAAGTTTTAGTTACCCAACTTTATGGCCCCAAAATACGTCCCTTCTCCTGCCAGGTCCAGCATGAAGGCGTTGGACACATTGACAAACAAGGCATCTCCCACATCCAGCTGGACCCCTCGTCCCTGCTGGGCACAGTACATATTAAAGCTTGTGTCGTTCCACCGCATAGTGCTGCCCGTCTTGCTCAGTACCACAGCCTTACTGTTGTGTTTGATGCTCTCATGGCACATGTACTGGAAGAGCTGCGTGTTTTTAACATCCACTGGGGGGTTGTCCTCTGAAATTGACACTTGCCCTTTGAAATTGTAATAGCGAAAGCAAGTTTTGGCATAAACATAGTAGAAACCGGATTCCGCCACCAGCAGTTTCCCCTTCTGGTAATCCATTTTCTTGAGGTACGCATGCGTATCATCCCATTCAATGGTGATGGCCGTCAGCTCACTCTCTGTGTAAGGGCAAAGAACAACAGAAAAATTGGATTAATTACTTTACCTTTAAAAAACTTTTGCTGTTTATCAAGAACATCCTTTCTATATTTGCAGTAATCTAGTTTAACTAACTTAGTTTCAAGCTAAAAGGTTCAGTAAATCAGTTCACAACAATTTAAACTTAACCTCTCTATTATAAAACATATATTTGCTGTAACTGTGTTAAGCATTGACATTATTGCACCATCAAGAGAGTCAATACTTAAAACAGAAAGTCATCTTTGTATCCCAATATACAACATAATTTCTAAAGGACGTGTACTACTAAACAAGTCTAAAAAATGATGAATTCAACCTTAGCTGTAGCTGTTTTTTACAACTAAGATTTGCACAGTTTACAGTGAGTAGAAACTATAAGACAATGGAAAAGTATGAGCAAGTCTCGCCACTCATGGGGCATCTTGGTAATGCCTTCAGAGAGTTATTTGGGAAGCCTCCATCTACATGATGCGGCGGACCAGTATACGTCATATATTAGCAAGCTAATGTTTGCTTTGTTGAGCGGTTTGGTTAGCTACCCGAGTGTTTAAAAACAAATCAGTTCATTTGGTGATTTTTTTTTTTAAATTGGTTGATGCCTACAATATTAAATCATATATATAATATTTATATCAAAAGATATAGGGGCAAATAACATATTCAATTGATGTTGTATTTATTATAAATGTGAAACTGTAAAAAAAAAAAAAAATGTAAAAAAGGCCTGCAAAAATGTCATTTAGATTAAGACTCACTCTTTGGGAACTCCTGATGCGTTCTGATTGGTAGATGGGCTGAAGGCATGCCATCTTTATTCTTGCATCGTCTGTTTTTCCTCTGATCTCTCAGCGCGTTCAGCACCGGCTCTGTCTGCACCTCCTGCAGAAAAAGTGGAAAAGCTGACATAAACTGACAGATTCACAGATCAAATATGAAATGTGTACCTGAGCTTATCATTCTGAGGTTTTGAACTTAGTGACCTCTCAGATAATCAGTCACAATTAACTTGCACCAGCATGGTTAGATTTAAGCAGGACCTATAACGTGATGCTATCAAGATACAGCCTCTCAGTCCATCCTCTTTCTAAAGCAAGCCATGTAAACTCCATTTAGCCAGCTTTCTTGAGATTGGCTGCCTCTTGTAAACAGAAGGTTTAAGCACCTGGTGGGTGATGATTTGTGCTTGTGATGACCTCTTGATGACATCATACAAAGCTAAGGGTAGAAAAAAAATGCCTGAAACAGAGCAGTCTGGAGCCTGAACGTTTGGCTAAGACAGACTATTTGTACATACATTGACCTCATTATATGAATCTTTAGCCTATAGATATAGATATAGATATACACTGCTCACAAAAATTAAAGGAAGACGTCAAAGAAACACATTAGATACATCAATGAAGTTGGATATCGATACAAAAAACAACAGGGTAATGTCTTAGGAACAAAAGGATGCCAAGTCTTTTAATGGAAATAAAAGTTTTCTGCCTACAGAGGGCTCAATTGTGTAGACACCCTAAAATCAGAGTGAAATGAAGATGTGGCAGGCTAGTCCATTTGTTCAAAAACTTAATTTCTGCTACTCAAAATGCTTTTCAGTATCTTGTGTGGCCCCCACAAGCTTGTATGCATGCTTGACAACGTCGGGCATGCTCCTAATGAGACGACAGATGGTGTCTTGTGGCATTTCCTCCCAGATCTGTATGAGGGCATCCCTGAGCCCTCATACAGATCAGTCTGAGGAGCAACCTGGCGGCGCCTAATGGACCGAAACATAATGTCCCACAGATGTTCTATTGGGTTTAAGTCAGGGGATCGTGAAGGCCATTCAATTGTTTCAATTCCTTCATCCTCCAGGTACTGCCTGCATACTCTTGCCACATGAGGCCGT
>VURO01008093.1:9917-21245 GCA_015108175.1 Pelvicachromis taeniatus
GGTCTGCTAAAGAGCGGGCAGCAAATCTTTCGTAAGCTTTGATGTGGTGTAATGTTATTTACACTGTACACCCAAAATAATTGCTGCTTTTGCTACATGGTAGAAGAAATGGCTAAAATATTTCAGACAGCAAAGCAACAGGAAGGAAATACATGCATAGCAACGACGCTTGCTGCCAATGCTAGCTAGCCAGCTAAACACCATTCATGAGACCTACTTTGGTTTGCTTTACTTTTTTATGAGTGTTAAATCAATTTCTTTATTGCAGAGGATGTGTGTTGTATGTGTGGTCAGCGGCTAACGCTCTGCCCGTCTCTGTCTGAATCAGTTGATTGTCGTATTTATGGTGTTCCAAACGTATCGCCAACAGGGAAGTTGCAAAACGCCCTCTGGTGGACAAATCATCAACACTTATAACATGGTTGAAGTTGAAGTTTCTCCCATCAGATCTTTGTTAAATTTGAATTTATCAGCCGTTTTAAACACCTATACCAGTAGATCGCCAAAAGGCTGATTATATCAACCTGCTGATAGATCAATCAGGCTTTGATCAATGTCCAGTCATCATTCCTGGTAAGTATACAGCTTGCTGTGGTCAATTTGAAATAACACTACCGCGTTTAATTTTAAACACTATGCAAGTAAGAACATAGTGTAAACTGCAAAGTGTGTGGAAGTATCCAAAATGAGTTTGGCAGATGTTAGCCATTGATACTATAAGCATAAATGTCTCTTGTGCTCTCTTGTGCCACAATGATCACCTACAACTATTAACATTGTTCTGCATGTCTTTTTGAAACTGAAGAAATCAAATAACGGAAGAGTTAGAGCAAAACCAAATCTTTAAATACCTTTATGCATCCAGGGGTGGGGGCAAAAGGGGTAAAAGAAACTCCAATCATGCTCCTTTAAGGCCTGTCTCGCATTTCCCTATGATGAGGGTGTAAAGAACAGCGTAGCCTACTTTCCGGCGCTCTCCCTCCCCGCAGCAGAGAGCATTCCCAGGGTAGCAGCGCGCTGCAGTGGCGCTGTCCTTGGTGCTGAATTCAGCTCTCTTTGCTTCACAGTCACGGCACAGCGGCAGGCTAAGAAACCCATTTTTCTCCAATGCGGAGCAGATTTGATTTCATCGTGCCAAGGACAACACATGCCAGCCTAAATATGGAAATCCCTCTCTAGATTTTTCAAACTAGCCGGGCTTGTTTATGCATTCAGAGCCTGGTACGTTAGATTTTTATTTCAGATTTGAATGTTTGAGGAGGGATGTTATGTGATTAGCTTTTTTTTTTTTTTCCTTCCCTGAAACTTGCACCGAAATGGGAAAAACAAATAATACAGGCTGTGCTGCTGGCATTGGGAAAAGGCTTAATGGGCAAGACTTGGCTATTTAATCTGCATCAGCTGAAGGAAACATTGTTCAAAAATGTTTCCAGGGAGGAAGTATTCTTGTTTTATTACCAGGAGAAGGTAGCTCATTGTGAATTTTCAAGGTCGTTCCTTGTGTATATTTAGCTCATTGTATTTTTATCCACACGCCACTTAATTTCAAACACATCAGTTAAAACACAAACAAGTATTTTAAGACTGTTTCACTCCTTCTGATTGCATAACCATGCAGTGTAGCCCAGCCTCAGGACATACAGAGATTTAGCACATTTCTCTCTAAGTCTCAGCTTCACATATATGCTACTCTTGAGAAGCAGGCCTCGCTTTTCACACCCTAGCGGAGGCCAGTGGAAAAGTCACCTGACACATTCCCCACCGCCTGCCCCAGCTCCCACAGCCATGATGAGGGTACCTTAAACAGGCGTTTGCAGTTGGTTTCCACACCACCTCCATCCATCATTTTGGTTTTCTCAAGGCTACAAACTTTCATATAATTTTTCTTTGTTTTTCTTTTTTTTTTGACCGTGCATCGGCCTCTTCTCCATCATCCGCCAGTGCCACGTCTACAGCAGCCAGCTGAGTGTTCGCCATCGGGCCCGTCCAACTGCCCCGATATGAGAAGCAGAGGAAGTCTCTTTCCTCCTCGCCACCTCTTGTTCCTCCAACCCTGACTAAACCTCTAGCATCACACTAAGGAGACACCAACCTTTCCTGCTACACGTCACTGGAGGTCCTGGGTCTTAAGGAGAGGTTGGAGGGGACGCACCCACAGCAGGCCATCCACAGCGACTTCTGGATGTCCGGGTTTCGGAACGCATAGATGATGGGGTTGATTACGGAGCAGCAGGTGGCTGGGAGGACCGTGGCGTAGGTGTATATTACGGGGTAGCTGGAATCAGCCACGATGGAGTACATGGCGAACGGTAGCCAGCACACCCCGAAGGCACACAGGATGGCCGACAGTGTGGAGACACCTTTGGTGGTGGAGATGGCCACAAACTGGTGCTGCACCGCAATCTGTTGCGCATGGCGGAAGGCGATTTTGCAGATTTGAAGGTAGAGCTGCATCATGAGGGCAAAGACCAATAGGAAAGTGACGGCGAGCGCCACGGCGTTGTTTTTAGTGACCGGCCGGCAGATGCTGCACGTGCTCTCGTCTCTCAGACAGTTCCAGCCCAGCGCCGGCAACAGGCCGAGCGTGAGGCATGACACCCAGATGAAGACCACCATGACGTAGGTGAAGGTGACCGTCCGTTCGGTGTGGTAGGTCAGGGCGTTGTAGAGCGAGAGGTACCGGTCGACTGTGATGGCGAGGATGTTAAAGACAGACGCTGAGAAGGCAGAGATCAGCAGTCCAACGGACAGCAATGTCATGAACTCCACCGAGCTGTTGATCAGATAGGTGAAGACAAAGTTCAAGATGAGGCCTAGACCGGCCAGGAGATCCGCCACCGCCAACGATCCAATCAAGATGAACATGGGAGCGCGGAGTGTCGGCGTGTAGAACAGCACGGCGATCACCAGGGCGTTCTCGCAGGAGATGAGAGTCCCCGTCACGCAAAGCGCAATGTCCCACGGGCTGACTTCCTGAAGAGCGACAGCGGTGGTCGCCGGCCGGAGGTCAGGGGTCACAGTTTGCACAACAGGTTCCGACGAAGAGTTGGCGGGGTCCTCAACCAGGCTCCATGAGGTGGAGGAGTCAAAGGGGTCGAGGGGAGAGGAGGAGTTGAGGCTGCTACCGCCGCCGCCACTCATGGCTGCCACCGCGGCCAGGGAGAGAATCATAGCTGGAGAGAGGAAGGAGGGAGGGAAGAAAGGAAGAGGTGAGTCAGGAAAGAGGTGGAGCAGAGGTGTGAGGCGTTTGTGTGGAGAAATGTGACATAGCAGAAAGATGGAAACGGAGAGATGAGTTAAAAACACTACGGGAGAAGTTTTGAAGTGGAAGCAAGGACGAGAGGAAAGCAAAAAGAGTGGACGAGGAGAGACGGAGAAGAGGAGGGCAAAACAAACAAGAGAAGCAATGAGGAGGCAGAGGAGGCGGAGCTGGAACGTGTTCTCAGCCATCCCGTTTCACAAAAAGACCAAATAGGAAAATCTGACTTTTTTTATTCATCCATTCAGAAACTCGTGGAAATGACTGCACACTTTTACCCTCCAGCATGCACGTCACCAGCAGGTCGTGCACCACGCTGACAGGTAATTATCAGCAGGTGTGAACACACACACACACACACACACACACACACACACACACACACACACACACACACACACACAGGGACAAGTCTTCCATAACTGGCAGTACTATTCCTGCCATTTTGGCTTCAAGCAAGCCAACACATGCACCAAATAAACAACACTATCAACAACAACAACACCAGTAATAACGAGAGTCTGGCTCGCTCCTACCTGACAGAGTCCGGACAACCAAAATCATCATCTTTCTATTTTTAGAGCATCTCTAAAAATGGTGCATGACGTCCTGGGGCACGGCTGCCATCCTGTTCACCGGTGGCGTGTGTGAGAGCGAGCCCAGACACGGGCGCGTGCGCCCGCAGTTTTCATTTAGAAGCTGTTTAATTCGGATTCTGATCCACATATTTGCGGTCGCTGAGCTAATTTTAGCCCAGCAGCAGAGCAGCCAGCGCGTGCGCACGCACGCACACCAACACACACACACACGTGCGCCAAAGAGAGATGTGGAGCTCCATTCATAAAAAAAAAAAATTCTACCCCCCTCCCCTCGCACCTCCCACCTCAACGCCCCCACACACCCCTCCGTCTTTATTCTTCATCTCAGTCCTCCTCTCGCACGCGCACATGCACTCGCACACACCGTCAATGACTGGAAACGTCCAGGGAAGGTCACCACCGTCACCACCACCTACACCAGCATCAAAAGCCCCGCAGCTGAGGGGGGAGGGGGAGGGGGGGCTCACATCCCTGCGGTAACGGGGAGCTCGTGCGCCCCGGAGCCCAGCACACAGCACACACGAGCCCTTTTGGCTTTGGTTTTTGTTTTTACGCCCCTGTCGAGCGGAGGGCAGGCTGTGTGTGCGCTTCAGCAAAGACAGAACAAAAGCTTAAATACCTTCATCGGTTTCATTCAGCTGCAGCAGTGCAGTCCCTGAGCCAGCGCGCGAGAGCGAGAGGGAGGGAGAGAGAAAGTGGGATGGATGAAGACCACGCCACACACACACACACGCACACACACACACACACTTACCAGCTCCGTGTCTTCTTCTCCTTCTCGTATCTCTCTCCGTCCTCCTTTATTCTCCACTTCACGTGAACGTGTTTTCAGTATTTTCTTCTTTCGGGGTTTCCCCCTCTCTCTCGCGCGCGCTTCCCCCAGTCAGCGGCGCGCGCTATATTCCTCCGTTGGCATGGTTATTAGCCTTCTGTCGGCTGCTCCGTCCTCGCGCTGCACATCCTCGGCCCCTCATTGGACGCGCTTGTCATTCTCCTAGTCTGACGTCAGAAGTCTCCGCTCCTCCAGTCACCGTCATCATGGTCTGTGTGTGAATCACGGAGAGAGGGAGAGTGGATTAACACATCGTCATCTTCACTGAGTTTATGTGTTTGTATGTAGGTCAGGTTTCATAGCTCCTTATCGCCATTACTTTATCATTATTATTGTTGTTGTTAAAGAGCAGGGTGAGTGTATAACTACCTATGTCTCAGAGGTGGTGTTTTCTGTCCTGGACTTGGAGGGGTGACGGAGCAACACTGTGCATCACACAGTGACTGATGACCCGCTCAAAAGGACAGTGGGAGGATTTGCTGCCTCCCACTTTAGGTTCTGCGTCACCAGGTGTGTTGCTAGAAAAAAAAACAACTACAAAATGAATATAAATAGCTGAAAGCGCATGTGCAAAATGTACCAGTCAAACTGGCTGTTGGTGCTGTGCAATACCAAGTAACTACAGGGCCAGTGTTACTGATACCAATACTGATTCTGATACGTTCAACTTACAAAGGTAGCTTTGTAGTGGTCAAGATTTCAGAGTTTTCCTATCCACAGTAATTAGTTCATTAGCAGTTAGTAATCTACGATAAAGCATGTACCGTAATTTCCGGACTATAAGCCGCTACTTTTTGCACAAGCTTTGAACCCTGCGGCTTATTGTCCAGTGCGGCTTTTCTAAGGATTTTTCATGATTTTTGTGACATCCTAAGAGGATTTGTTTTGGTTTGTTCCGCCATTTTGCCTGGCGGAAAGGCATGTGATCAGACACGGAAAAGAGTGATATTTTGGTCACATGTCTGTCCGCCAGCCAAAGTAGTGCCGTACGAATTAGCGCGAAAAAGAGATTAGATTAGCAAGCTGGCTCTTGCTGGCCCTGTACCCATATCCGCAGCAGGTCTCCAAGGTGAACAGCCTCTGGCATGTTAGAACAAGGCAGCTAAGGGAAGTCGGCAAGTCAGATCCATAACTTCGAGATAAGGATTGGCTCTAAGGGCTGGGTCGGTCGGGCTGGGGTGCAAAGCGGGACTGGGCTCGCTGGGGGAGCACGGCTCTGACTTGACTTTTGTGTACCTTGGGATGTTTCTTGTGTGCAGCATATTTTATATATGCACATGAAACACAGCTGTTTTGCAAGTTCATGAAAGGAACACAGAAGGAACATAGACTGTAGGTCCTGCTATCAAGTCTAACCCCAAGTTGGCATTCATGCTCAGTGACTATACTCAGGTTTACCCACCTCTCTGACTGAAATAATGACCATAATATACACAAAATCAACTCCATATTGTATTCAAAACGGACTTGAATCTCTAGACCAAGTGCTTGCTCAAAGGGGGGGTCATCTGATTGTTGTGGTGTTCCCTGTATTATTGTACAATCGTTACTTAACAATATATTAGCACCTTGAGGTGACTGGTGCTGTGATTTGGTGCTTAGTAAATAATATTGAATTGAACTGGTCAGACTTACATTTACATTTGTAATTACAAAAACAAAGAATGTGCAATTAAACTGGGCTGATATTATTGGTGTATCACATACCCGCGAATATGGAAAAATACAAAACTTCTACAAATGTGCTCGTTTTAGACATTTCTTAGAAACATGACAGCCGTTATTGAAAATGGAACACGAGGATGTGTCGTGATAACATATTTGAGCTTTTAAATATTGGTATGCCTCAACAACTCTCGAACCGCCTACTGTTAACCACTTGATGCTGTAATTGGTGTGGTAATGGTAACCCCCCTCCATGAGTCTGAATATGGATGTGTGATGCAAACCACCTCTTTCAAGGCGTAATAAATAAATAAATAAGGATGGGGCTCATATTCTTCTCCAGACTGACTTTGAGCTCAATTGGATCATGGCACCTTAAGTGCAGGAAACTCCCGAGCTGGTCCACGAGCACTCTGACAGCCTTTCCCTCCTCTTTGTCTCCTCGTCTTTTTTCCTCCTCCTCTCTTTTCCTGTCTCCTCATTCAAGAAGCTTGTGATTTCTCTTGATGCACCACGCACGCACACACTCATGCTGCCTTCAGTTAAAGCGTGCCGCTTTCCCTTCTCTCTGTTGTGCACATCGTTATGTATGAATCATGCCGCATGATCAGAATACCGATGAAACGTGTGCACGTGTGTCTTCATTGACGCCCTCTCCATGTCCGACTTCATTCATCTTTCCGGCAAAGCACCATGGGTAATCATCTCGCTGTTTTGGTATGCTTTGTAGCGCAACGCTGGTGTGTCTGTTTCACTTTCTCCTTCCCTCAGTGTGTGTGTGTGTGTGTGTGTGTGTGTGTGTGTGTTTGTCTCGATCGACTCCATTTCTGCAGCACTCACACTTTTCTCGCTTCTGCTTCTGTGATGACAAAGCACGCCAAAGTCAAACTGTATTACAACACTGATGCATTTCCAACAAGAGGCTCTGTTCTTCTCCTCTTCTCCTCCTCCTCTACCTCATCTAGTCTGGGCTGAAAGTCACCAGAGGACAGGCGATTCACATTGAGGAGACTGAGTTGTGTAACATCTTGATATTTAGGGCAGTGGTGCCCGGTTATGATTAGGTCTCACACATACTGGGATGATGTAAACTAAATCCTTAAAAGTACAAAACCCCCAAACTGTAGGCTCGGTGGGGCTGTGAAAGACCAGGACACACAGGTTTTTGCTGGGTTAAATCCCCGTGCACACACAGGCTGAGAACATCTCAGCAGTGAGAGTGGATGACTAATACTACTCCCACCCATTCACTCCCCTCCCTTCTCTCTCGGTCCCCTCACTTTCACACACACCTACACATCCCTTCACAAAACAGCCGCTGGGTTTCCCTCGAGCGTGATGCTTAAAGAAAAAAAAAAATCACCCAATAACTGCTCTTTAGTCTTCCTTTCCTTCGCCGTGCTTTTGGGAACATCAGATGTGCTGGGCTGACGTAGTAGCAGCACCTACATATCTGTAGTAATCCACATTTGCGGCACTAACAGCCTGGCTCCACAATGAAACAGCGTCTCATCGTTAATTTAGGAAATGAATGTCGATGGGGAAAATATCAGGAACAGTGCAGTGGCAGAAACTATCAAACGCTGTGATGAAATCGGCTCTCACGAGGCCCACTTAGGCGAGGGTTCCCTCTGCTGCAGAGGAGAAGTTTATTAAAGCTTCAGAAATCACCAATTAACAGCAGCTCAGCTTGGAGCCAGCATCAGCCCTTCACAGAGGTCGAATCACAGCCTTATCTCATCTGTTCAGAGGAGGCTGCGTGATAAAAGAAGAGGCTTCTCGTAAAAGAAATCCCTGCTGATAGATGTGCTCGGGAGATGGACATTTAGACCAGTGGAGCTGTGGAGTTTGATCTGGTGAGTACAAATCTGTGTAAGAGAGGGTTCATGGATGATATTTGAACATATGGTTCCCACTGTGAAGCATAAAGAAGGGGATCTAAGGATGTGTCAGTGGAGAGGCTTTTTCAGTGACCTGAGATCCCTGAAGCAAATGTAGAAGAGCCTTAAG
Source organism: Pelvicachromis taeniatus (assembly GCA_015108175.1). Classification (NCBI taxonomy): domain Eukaryota; kingdom Metazoa; phylum Chordata; class Actinopteri; order Cichliformes; family Cichlidae; genus Pelvicachromis; species Pelvicachromis taeniatus. The sequence goes on from VURO01008093.1 coordinate 18,283, forward strand.
CCCAGCATTCTTTATAATGCTCCTTTTAGTTACAAAAAGAGGTCCAGCTCTATAGAAAAGCAAATGTTAAATAAGACTGAATACAACATGATGTTCATTTTGTAAAGTGCTCAAAAATATAAAGCAGGGAATCACTGTTATCACTGGCAGATGGTGTCATCTGTCATTTTGGGTCTTTCACTCCCAAGTCATCTGTGGTCAACGATTAAGGATTACTTTCATGAATTCAAATCACAACAACATTTGCCTCAAGGCACTTTATATTGCAAGGAAAAGACCCTACAATACTACAGAGAATACAGAGAAAACTCCAACAATCATATGACACCATATATGCACTATGAATTTAGTGCTTTGGCGACAGTGGAAAGGAAAAACTCAGTTTTAACAGGAAGTAGCCTCCAGCAAAACCAGGCTCAGGGAGAGGCGGCCATCTTTTTCCACTCACCCTGACAGGACAAAGACATGCTGTGAAAGACAGCAGGTGCAAAACAGCTGAGATTCTGGGTTCATCCAGTTTTCATGAGAAAGCAACAGCGAGGAGAACTTCATAAGTTGATCCAGGAGTTGACGCTGCAGCTAGCTGTGTGTCTGTGCTAAAACAGAAGTTATCAGTATTGTTTTACATAAAAAGTACAAATAAAATGAACAGGTAAGACCTAATGTTGGACAAGATAATATATCCTGTTAAAAACTGTACAAATATTTCTTGGAACTGGTTAAATTCATAGAAATCTAGCTTTCACCGTAAAACTTTCAGCTCTAAAACTGCTGCACTGACCCAGATCTGATGAGCTGAAGCAATGACTCATCTCGACGCTGATCTTGTCGCACTGAGGGGTTCCTGCATCATTGACAGGCCGTGATGATTTCCCCTTATTTCTTCTTGTTTCTCTTGAACTAAGGTCTTAGGGAGCTGTTTTTGAGATTGAATCACACGCTGAATCACCAGTGGCATGCTAGTTTCTTTCCCAAGAAGGAAAAAACATGCATTATTCAGCACGCTGCTGTAGGATTAAGAGGAGGACACCGACTTTTCAGGCCTACCAAATCCCTGCTGCACTGTGGCTGTGTGATTCGGTAGTTAGCAATGGCTCCAGGGAGCCATAACTCTGCTTTGATTAAAGGTCTCAGTGAAAGGTCAAGAGGGAGATGGAGGCTGAAAGAGCGCAAGAGAGCAAATTGATGGACTACAGAGAGCTTTTGGTTGATGGGAATGTAAATGCCGCTCTTCACAGTCCAACTGAAGCTTGAAGTGAGTGGGTATACTGCTGTGATATCATAATGAGTTGGAATGACTGTGCTCTAAAAACATTTTAAGATAATCTCCTTCATTACCTTTCTGGGGAGCTCGTAAACAAACAGCCAGAAAGAAAAGATGTGCTAGTTATTTCTTTTTTTTTAATTCCCCAATCTCTGCACCTGTGCGAGTTTAGACTTTATTTCAATTGTATTTCCCCTGTGGGTCATATGTCTCTGCTGCTGTTTTCTTTTTCTGTTCTTTTTCCATCCTTGTGCCAGCCATGTAAGATTTAGGAACACGGGGAAAAAGGATCATGAGTTTGGGAGGATTTTTATGACTTAAATAAAGGCAGAATTCAGACTTTTCTCAGAATTCCGACATTAAAATTAAAAAAAAATTCTGATTTTTTTTCTTGAAATTCATCATTTAATGTCAGAATTCAGGTCACAATCTCACAATCTCTTAATTCCATCTCACAAGAACTTTAAATTTTTATTTATTTTTCAGAATTCTGTTTTTCTCAGTATTCAGACTTTTTGGTTATGCAGCTTGTTGCCTTTGCACCTCCATAGCAGTTCCTAGAATTCTCTGTGTTCTGCTTTCGGGCTGGTCTTTGGATTTGGGTTTTGTTTGCCCTGTGCTTGAATTTTCAGCCTTACCTTACATACTGACTTGGGTTTCAAGGTAGGTATATTACCAATTTAACTTACAAACTCTAACTTCTGAGAAAATGAGTCAAAGCTGAGAAAATTTCAAGTTATGAAGTGGAAACTTTGCAATACCAACTAGGTCTAAATTAGGAAAATGTATTAGATTATTTATTATTATATTATTATTCATTTATTAGAAATTAGTTGAAATTTTTCTAATTTAATTTCCTGATCTTTCTAACTTTCTAATTTTAATTTAATCAGCTGATGGCATGTGTTTTTCATTATACGTTTGTAATGTAAGTAAAGTAATCTAAAAAAAAAAAAAAAAAATCCAAATCATGAGTTTAGATGACTTTATTTGGTAAGTTTGGTAAGTCATCAGTGACTCAGCCTGGAGAAAATATCACTCTCATTTGGTTGAAACAAATGCTGAGTGCAAATGTAACCTTTAACTACTGTGACACTGCTATGAGCAAAATGGACACAAATCTCAAATTTAACACTTTTTAAAAATACACTCTACAGATTCAGCTCACTTCTAAATCCCGTTCATTTGTTCACACAGCCTGTCACAGCTGTAACAATGTTTTTGATGTTGCACTCCATTCCTCTTTTCTTATGCCTTTCTGTCCATTAAGTGCAACATTCCCTCTTTTCCAGCCTCCAGGTTTTCCCCAACTGTATCTGTTCATCCATTTATCAGTCACAACAGTTGGACTCAGACCTGAGTATTTTAGAGACCCTCCAGTTTCTGACTGGGGTCCTCTGGATGGAGTCCAGGTCATGGTGACCAGCTGCTGCTCTGCTTTAATAGCTCCTGCCCAGACCATGTAGTCACCAGATGGCCTCTCACCTCTGGACACATGTTGTCTTCAGTCAATCAATCCAATTTTATTTTATTTTTTTCTTATTTTTATACTTCAATTGTGACACATAATAATTTTTTTTTGATATATTCAATTCAATTTTATTTATATAGCACCAAATCACAAAAAAAAAAAACACAAATTTTTTTTTTTTTTATAATAAATAATAAAAAATAAATATAAAAAAACAAAAATCAAAAG
>VURO01008093.1:21265-33988 GCA_015108175.1 Pelvicachromis taeniatus
CTTCAGTCAATCAATCCAATTTTATTTTATTTTTTTCTTATTTTTATACTTCAATTGTGACACATAATAATTTTTTTTTGATATATTCAATTCAATTTTATTTATATAGCACCAAATCACAGCAACAGTCGCCTCAAGGCGCTTTACATTGTAAGCCCTACAATAATACATACATTGAAAAACCCAACAATCAAATGACCCCCTATGAGCAAGCACTTTGGCGACAGTGGAAAGGAAAAACTCCCTTTTATTCAGCTGTTGTCGTAAAGATTATATTACCAAGACTCACACCAGCATTTCTTGTTGTTAGTTGGACCCTCTGTTTCCTTCAGAGAGGTCTTAATTCTTCCACATATTTAATAAGGTGCTGGAAACATTCCTCAGAGATCTTGGTCCGTATTGAGACGACAGCATCACACAGTTGTTGCAGATTTGTTGGCTGCACATCTGTGATGTGAATCTCCCCTTCAATCACATCCCAAAGGTGCTCTGTTGGACTAAGATCTAGTGCCTGTGGAGGCCATTTGAGTACAATGAACTCATTGTCATGACCTGGAAACCAGTTTGAGATAATCTGAGCTTTGTGACATGGTTTGTTGTCCTGCTGGAAGCAGCCATCAGAAGGGGGTACACTGTGGTCATGAAGGGATGGACGTGGTTAGCAACAACAGTCAGGCAGATTGTGGTGTTAAAATGATGCTCAGTTGGTACTAAGGAGCCCAAAATGTAGGATGCACGATGGATCCATGCTTTTGTGTTGTTTATGCTGGGCTGAGGGGAGTGGCACCTGGTGTGGTCTTCTGCTGCTGTGCATTCAGAGATGCTCTTCTGCACCCCTTGGTTGTAACGTGTGGTTATTTAGGTTACCATTGCCTTCTTCCCATCTCAAGGCATCGACACAGCATTTTCTCCCAGAAACCTTTCCGCTCACTGGATATTTCTCTTTTCTAAACCATTCTCTGTAATCTCTAGAGATGTTTGTGTCAGAAAATCAGATCAGCAGTTTCTAAAATACTCAAAGCAGCCTGTCTGATACCAACAACCACATTCAAAGTCACTGAAATCACACTTTTTCCTCCATTCTGTACTCAGTTTGAACCTCAGTGGGTCATCTTGATCATGACAGGTTGTCTAATTAAATATTTAAATGTTTAAATAATATATTGTGGCTGGTGAGTGAATAAGAAATTCCATTTGGTATGCATTTTTTTTAATCTCATATTTTGTTTTCCCTAAAATCTAATGTGATCTAGAGCAGACAGAGTGCACCACATGATTAAATATAAACTCTAACCAGATCTTCAATCTTTTGCTTGCAGTGCTTGCGAAAAGGGGGAATAAAACTCATCTCTTCTCTGGAAAAACAAAGGTAATATTTCAATTTTATAGCTCAGTCTTTACTCCTAATAGTGCATTTTGACTGTCAGTCATTCCTAAAGCCCCAAACGGTCTGTATTGTCCTACATACAATTAAAACTCAACCATATTCAGCTTTCACAGCTTTCATGCAGTGAATCTTTCTTAAGCAAAGCAAAGTAATTAAGCAACTGATTAGCAATTACGTTAAATAGCATCATTGCTTTTCTTTCAGTTCACCCTGTAATCTTTTAAAGCAATCACAGAACGACCGGCAACTGCTTATTCTTTACTGCAATTTCTCTTAATGTAAAATGTCACAGCACAGCTCAGGGGAAGGATGAATAAGACTAAATCACATATAAATGCAAGATTTATTTAACAGGCTAGAGAATGAAGAATAAAAATATAAACATCAATCACTTCAGTATTGCCTGCCACTGTCAGTTGAATGGAAAATGCATTTTGTACAAAACAAAGGGACTCACCATCTCACTCATAGGCTTCCTAAACAGCTTCTAAAAAGTAATCAGCGCTGGAGTGTATGATTTTTTTTTAGTGACGTTTAAGAGCATGAAGTCAGAAAGCGGTCAGCGAGCGGTAACCAGGAACTCACGCCAGGCCCAGTGGCGTACTGTACACATGGACAACACACGTAGACACAGTTGTGTCTTCTTGCCCGCAGGTCCTACTATTCCAGTCAGTTCATGTTAAGGCGACTGGCAGGACTGAATGTGTGTGTGGCCCCCGCTGTGAGTGATGTGGCTGAAGGAGTTTCCCGCAGAGTGCTACAGTGGTGTTTTGTTTCAAGTCAAGAGGCAACCAAGGAACCCAGTGTGTGTTTGTGTGTGTGTGAGAAAGAGAGAGAGCAAGAGAGAGAAACTGTAAAACGCTGGCAGAGGGGAAAAAGTGAAGATAGACATAACAGTTATTGCGACCAATATTGCTCTCAGGAGCGAAGGGAGCCGGGGAAAATTACAAGAAAGATGGACTGAAAAGAATAAAAATCACAACGGGGGCAGACCATAAAGAGAGATAAATAAAGAATGAGAAAGGCATGCAATCATACCTTTCTGCAAACTCCATAAAGTCAATAAAATAACTTATAAATAAAAATGGAAACTGTCTCAGCGCTTACAAATAGCACACAAAGTGTTCTGCTGTAGCCTGACCAGCTGCTTTTGGGCACAAAAACTAAAAATCAGGTGAAATACCTAAAGGCAGGGCTTTGTCTTTTGTCCATAGAACAGAAGGACACGTTGTCCTTACTTTTTACCATAAAATGAAATGTGCTTTTGGAAAAGTGTTCACACCTTCTCTTTGGGTGGATAATAACTGTACAGTTATAGGGCCCAGGTGCATTCAGTGTAATACTAACCTATATGCACTGTTTGGTCATTGTGAAGCGGTTGTTTTTATAACATTTAGCACTGATTTGCCTTCATTTCAACTATCTCTGCGCAACCCAAATAGAAAGGGATTCGTTAGCGCTAATGTACCTTTCTAATCAGGAAGACATCAGGGCTTTTATCTGTGTGCGCACTAAATAGCATTACATAGCACAGACATCGTTTTCCCGCTGAAAAGATTTAGCATCAATGTAGTTTACCGCTAATCTAACATCTACTGTAAATACTTAAAGTAGTGAGTAGGCTGCTGCAAACATCTGTTCAGTGTTGAAAAATGATCTATTCATACACAGGGACAATAACTAAATTTGGTCTAAAAAAAGTCAATTATTTTTTTTTGGGGGGGGGATAGAAAAATAGAACATTTCCCGTGGATTAATCGGAACTTTCTGTCTTATAATTATAGCACATTCGGGGCAATGAGCTACCAGAACTTTCTGTAATTTGACATGTTTATTTCTTGCTGTTTAAGCTAAAACAGTTGTGCTGACATATTTCTTTCATTTACTAAAGTAGCATCTTTTTTTTTCCTTCTCATATTTTGACGTCTCAGGGGTAAATGCGTAGCTTTCCCTGCTGCATCTAAGATGAGCTTGACATCCCTTCGCTAAATGCTCCGCTACGTTCACCAACTTGTGAACTGCTTGTCAGTGTAGTGGTGAGTAGACTGCAACAGCTGATTCACTTTACTTAAACCCTCTAATCAGGTTGTTAAAGCAATGAAAGTAATCCAGAAAAAACACTAAAGGCCTACTTTTCTGTTAACGGTAGTTTGCTAGTTTGTTAGCACGCTACCTAGCTAGCTAAAAGTACATTTTCGTCGCAGTCTTCAGGGTTTTTTTGTTCGTTTTTAGCGCAGCTAGCACCAAATATGGACCCACCTTTGAATTAAAAACGCTAGAGTGGCAGCTTCTTAAAGATGGAAGAGGCGATGTATTTGCGTGCGTCCGTGTGTGAATGTGAAAGGGTGATGCAGTCGGACAGGCTGTTGTCACAGTGAGCAGCTGGAGGTTAGGACCCCACTGTGCCACACCAAAGCTATCTGACACACGCACCTGTCAGTCCAAATTACCGTTAACATGGGTGACTTGAGAGCCACACTGGGGCATCAGATGAAAATAACTCACTCTTCTTATTCATAGAATGAACAGCTTTGACGCTGATTCAAAAGGGCAGTGCAGGCGCGTGTGATGGTATTTGTAGTTCCTCAGAACCAAAGCTGCATGTCAGTGGACATAAGCGTGTGTCACTTGGACTCTTTGTTGTAGCTTATACGAGCTCTGAAGATCCTGTCAGTGATGCTGTGGTAAATTATTACTTTAGCAGTAAGATTTGAAAACTATTAATTTTACTGTTTAGTTTAGCTTAAAGTCAGATTACTGGTTTATCCACTACACTCTAAAGCAGTTAATTTCCTCAGCTTTTGTTTGTATTATTAACTGCTCTATACACAGAGTCATGTAAAAAGGAACATTTTTCACATCAGTGTGTGCAGACCCTGTGAAAACTTGAGTACGCCCAATTATTCGGTAGCATGTAGAAGCACCTTTAGCAGCAACAGCACAAAGTAATTGTTTCTTGTATGACTTTATCAGTCTCTCACATCGTTGTGGAGGAATTTTGGCCCACCCTTCTTTATAGCATTGCTTCAGTTCATTGAGGTTTGCAAGCATTTATTTATGCACAGCTCTCTTAACGTCCTGCCACAGCATTTCAAGGTTCCAGGTTGAGGTCTGGTCCATTGCAGCATCTTAATTCTTTTCTTTTTCAGTCATTCTGTTGTGTTTGGATCATATCTAAACCAAGCATTAGGTGTCAGACAGGTGGCCTCACGCTTGACTCGAGGATACTTTGAGATACAGAGGAGTTCGTGGTTGAATAACAGCCAGGGGCCCAGATCCTGTGGCTGCAAAACAAGCCCGAATCATCACCCTTCCACCACCCTGCTTGACAGGTGTTTATAAGGGGATTGTGCTGCTATGCTTCGTTTCTTCAGACATGGTGTTACGACCAAACATCTCCACTTTGGTCTCGTTTCTTCTCACTGGTTCTCATTTTCTTTCATAGAGAGATGAAGCTTTCTCATGGTAACCCTTCCAAACGAGTCATATTTGTTCAGCCTTTTTCTAATTGCACTGTCATGAACTTTAACATTTAACATGCTAACTGAGGTCTTAAGCGTCTGAGATGTAGCTGTTAGGGTTTTTGCAGTTTCCTTGAGCATTGCATGGTCCAGACTTGGGATGAATTTGTTAGGATGTTCAGTCCTGGGAAGATTGCGGCATTATGTTAAAACACACCTGAATCCTCCAGACATGCAAACTGCCAAAACGTCTACTTTTATAGAGGTGCCGATCAGTTAATGATGATCAGTTAATCAAGTGTATTTGATTATCAGCACCTGGCTGCTTCCTGTGGAATGGTAAATGGCCTGCATTTGTATAGCGCTTTACTTAGTCCCTAAGGACCCCAAAGTGCTTTACACTATATTCAGTCATTCACCCATTCACACACACATTCACACACTGGTGATGGAAACAGTAAGGAACCGCAGAGTCTTGTAAAACTTTATTTTACACATGACTGTAACTCGTCATGCTGCATCCAGTGTTAACCAAAACTATAATTTCTTATCATACAATCTTTCTCTTTTGTGCAAATATAAATGGTAGTGCAGTATATAAGGCAAAACAGGAGGTTCTCAGGTCCTGTTTCTTTCTTAAGGACATGACTTTAAGACACGACTTTCAGATATCTGCTATAGATCAGTTTCATCCCCATCACTTCTTCTTTTGTCCTCCATATGTCCAGTTTCCTCAAATTTTTTAAGGGTGCACTGTATACTGTGCCGGAATATGACAACTTTTTACCTAATGTGGCTTTGAGAATCACCTTGTTAGTGCAAAAATACTATTTTATGTCAAACGGTGTTATCTTTGGCATTTTTTCATAGATTCAACTAAAGAAATGGGAAAAAATAAATTTTTTGGGACAGCCTGCTAGTAAGTGCCAAAAGATAGAATTTAAAATTGTTTCTTTGAAGTTATTTGTTATGTCTACACTCAAAACTGGCTAATTTCTTGAGTTAGGAGCCTGTTTTATGCTTGAGTGATTCATGGGCTAATGTTAAGTAGCTGAACGAACAAAAACGCATACCAATGAAAATAGTCAGGTACAAGGACTGGACTGATAATGAATGAAAATCCAGCCCATATCCAAACAAAGACCTTAAAAAACCCCCAGAAAACTATTGCTCAAGACCAGTTTGATAAATAATAACTACACTACAACATCTGCTATAATTGTCTGGTACGGCAACTGCTCTGAGGTTGACAACAATTGGTGAAATTTGCCCAACAGATCATTAACAGCAGCAGTGGCTCAGTAAGTAGAGTGGTTCCCCCTTGATCGGGAGGTTGACAGTTTGAATTCACCCAACGGCTACCCTGAGGTACCCCTGAGCACCGTCCCTACACAATGCTCCCCAGGCGCTGGATTGTTAGCTGCCCACTGCTTCACTGAGTGAATGGGTTAAATGCAGAGCACATTTCGTTGCATTGTACTCGTGACATGTGCAATGACTATAGAGTAGAATTCTATTCTTATCTTTAGAGGACATTTATATTAACAGATGCAGAATCAGGGCATTGAATATCATGACAGAGCCTCCCCTCAGCTCTAAGGCCTGGCCTCACAGCCCATACAAGGCTAATCTATCAATCAATCTATGTATCTATCTTAGTCCATTCTTATCCTTTTCAGGGTCGCAGGTGGGCGGCTGGAGCCTATCCCAGCTGTCTTAGGGCGAGAGGCAGGGTACACCCTGGACAGGTCGTCAGTCTGTTGCAGGGCTCTCTCTAAGTCCTGAAGCAAAAGATAAAGAAATGAAGGGTGGCTCGAGACTTTAAGACTTTTGCGCAGCACTATATTATGTGACTTGAAAAGATTTAAGAGATGCTAAGATGTGGCATAGTGTCTGAAAACCCCTCTGCTGTCTTCCTGCAGCTGATGACTTCACTTCAGTACTTCAGCAAGCATTTTCAACAGGCATGCTGCCGGGGTTTAAAAACACTTGGTTATGTTTTGTTTTGTATTTGTGTAGTGTAGCTTTTAGTGCCACTTTCAAAAATTAATCAGCATTACATTTGTGAAGGGGTGCTTAATGACCAAATAGTTAAAGTGGTTAACTGCAATGTCAAGTGTATACAGTCAGCTGTCAAATAAAGGCAAATATGGTGGGTTTTAATTTGTAATAGCAGGTGCAGCAAATTATTTGGAATGTTAAGCATCACTTTAAATTTGTTTCACTGTGCTGGCATGTGTGCAGGAAGGTGTGATCTCACAGTGTTGCTGGTCCGTGTCAGGCATGCACACGCACATACGGTAAGAAAGCAGTTATTTCCTGTGTAATGGGCCAGCTGTTCCAGCTGTGATGCAGTATATGAGTACCTTTTTTCCCCCTGATTTAATTATGAAATTTCTCTCTGCCTTGATTCATGTGTAACTGTGCACTCGCATACTTACATGCATGCACACGCGACCTCCCCACTGTTAAGGTTACATAACGCAGATGCATCAGCCATACCTACTGCTGCCTCACTCACTTTGAAGAGCTTCATTCTTCAAACTGCCTCTTGCAGCACGCAGCTTTTTGAATGCAGACGACTTTAATAATATTTCATTTTGAAATTGTCTTTGGTTGATTCAATTTTTTTATTGATGAATTTATAAGTGCGGTTCATATTTTTAAATGCAACAATCATCTCGGTTGTTTGTGTTTTATGAGAGGTGCTTCTTTTTCTTTTCTGCCTTATTCACTTACTGCTTTCCATCTGTGACAATAAAATATTTGGAGTTTTAAAGTTCTGTCGTTCTGATTCAGACGATTGAGATCATTTAATTGACAGAGTACAAATATTTTTTTCTTCTTCAATGTTTCTACATTAACATCGCCAACAGCAAGAGAAAAGGCTTGTTATTCTACTAAGGTCCTTTATGCACAGACTGAAATAAAAGAGATAATTCCCCATTTTGTTCCCTAAGAACTATCGAAAGACTCTAAAAAATCTCTTTACTGCTTCATAAAGTCACAGAAAAGTTTAAATCAAATATTCCCAGCTTCGGGAACACATGCACAAGTACAAAATGCATATGAAATACTTTCATTGCTCTTACTTTTGAACCGTCAGTACTGTTTGTTGTTTTTTCTTGTGACAAGAAGGTCCAGTATTAGTTGGACACCCTGGTAAATAAAACGGTTCAGTTTAAACATGCTGCAAGTATAAACTTGGCAATAACAAAATTCCTTTCTATACTTTAAATAATTTCAGCTTCAAAGCATTTACAGTGGCATTTGACAGGTTGGGGAAGCCTAAGATAAGGTGGAGATGCACAGAGACCCAGTCAGACATATAAAACTTAAATGCATTTTTAAAAAAAAGGGGGGGGGGCAATGAGCTCCAGTAAGTTTGCTTTTTTTGTGTATGGACAAAGTTATCGGATGATCTGTGTTATTGCTCTTTGTGGATTCACCCAGCTGAATTCTGATTGAGGTGGTCATAATTCATGCATGACAGGGTTAAATAAGAATAATTAGAATGAAACACGTCATACATCTATAGTAACATTAAACGACCAGTGGGTGGCAGGGTATGGAGTGACACATCAGTGTCCAATGTAGTGTTTTATGTAAGTATACCATCAACACTGACACAAGTACAAGAAAACAGCCTTTGAATAGCTGTCCACTGTAGTGATCACTATGCGTGAAAGGGTTAAATATCACAGCGTATTTCAAACATCTAGACAATATGAAGCTGGAATAAAAGGTAGAATTTGGTGAGTGAATCTAATCAGTAAAAGCTTAAACCAATGTCTGCTGCCTTTGATGTAACCTATCATTGACCATGAACACCATAGTCTGCTCAGCACTGGTCCACTCTGGAGCCTTACTGTGAGCTTCTCCACAGTACTGCAAACTAATTACTTTAAACTAAATATTTTTATGCAACCTTTGAATACCACCAAATTATTGTAGCTCAATTTGTTTTGCAAAATGTTTCACAGTAGGAAATAACAGAACTTCAATACAATACATAGGCTACGAATTAAAAAGCTCTAAATGGGAACATTACAAGTTCAGCTTTAAATTTCCAAGTTAGGCGCCTTTGAAAATAGTCATCCTCATTTCCCCCTCCTGTCTTATCCTCTTATCCCACTGGCAGTGTCACACATTCTTTCTCTCTGGGAAACACATCACCTGCACATTGAGCCACACTGACACACTGCACAGAAGCAGTTTGTGTGTTTGATGATATTTTGTTGAGCTGCTTGGAAACTCATGTACGCAGCACAGAAAGGGTAAAAGTATTCTAATGGAACCTCTAAAGGAGCTCTTATCCTCAAGTAGGATGAGGACAAGGAAACTGTTGACCAGACTTCCACTGGAACACAAATCATATGCAAATTTTTCTCAGCAGACATTCTAAAGATGCATTTAACAGGCTTTGATGTGTAACAATATCTCGAATTCCCTCTTAACTTTTATGCTCTTTACTCATTGTGCTTTTAAAATGCACAAAGGCCTTATCCCCAGCAGCTCAGTGATTAGTGGCACAGTCCTTAATTTCAGTCCATGCATTATAAAAAGCTTAAGTCAAGTGCTCTTGTATGCGATACTCCAGTCCCAGCAGCTCTGTGGTGTGGAGGTGGGGTGGGTGTTGTTCAGTCTCCATTTAGCTTCAAAGTATTCCCCTGATGGGAGTAAGGAGTGAAGCTGAACTCAACAACATTTACTCAAGGCAAACTCTTCTTAGTTTGACATTTGGAGCAATTCAGATTATGTACAGCTTCATCGATTAAGTTTCCATGAGCCTGACAGGGACTGAGCTCTGTCAATGATAGTTTCGTGTTTCCCTGCAGCTCCGTGCTAATTCCTGAGCTGTTGTTGTCCGGGAAATGATTTCTTTACCACTGAGACATCAGATTGATTGGATTTTTAGGTAAATGTCAACCTGTAAACTGACTCCATCACATTTACACAATCTTATGAGGTAATCGATGTAAACATGTTGGTGCTCAAACAGACTGATGAATTGGTCAATGCTTTTTCCTTTGTTTTTGCCCCTTGGACTTTTGTTGTGTTTCACTTATCGTGATTTGCCCCGTGAGACACTAATGGGTATATTTTGAAGCATGTGTAAGATCGCTTTGATCCAAAGATATAGAGGAATAAATGTCATTTTTTTGCAACCCCGTGTAGCTGGATTTGTAATGACAGTGAGAAATCTTTGCAGCACTGTGACAGCAAAATTACATTTGAATTTACTGCACGAGTGCATTGCTGCTCCTGTTTTTGGTTGTGAAATTTCCATGAGATTAGCACAGTTGTTGCTATGAATGCGTCTTACAACAGCACTGGCAGCTCCTCTGCTGCTGCTGCTGATTCACCTCCATTATTTGTTGTGTCTCTTGGTAAATTAATTTGTTGCCTGAGGTTTAGTAAACCGCGCTTTGAGGTTAACACCTGCATGCTTATCTTGATGCCTCTAGTACAAGTATGAGTAGTTCACTTACTAGCACCACAGTCATGAATAAAGTTCTGTGGTTTCATTCAGCTTCTCACCTAAAATGCTTTGCATTTGTTCTTTGGGCCAAACACAGCTGGTTAGTGCATTTCGTATTATAAAACTTGCATTTGTATTGGTTGGCGCATTGCCTCTCGCAGCACAACACATGCTCACTCTCAAAGCGTAACATACTGCGCTATGTGACAAATCGTCGGTATGTTACGCTTTCAGCCACCCAACACGTCTCTATGTATGCTATGTTACAGGAGAAAACATGAGAACTGTTTGGACTGAATCTACACATGTACATTTATTTTACTTTGTCATCATGAATCGCTTTGGAAAAAAAAACTATCTAACATGAGTAAGGTTGTGGTCAGGGTTGGGGATAAGGTTAAGGTTAGGGTTAAGGTCAGGGTTAGGGCTGGAATACACGGCTGGAACGTGTGTTACCGCTGGGAGTGTCATTCTACGGGACATCCTGGGACGTGACTAATTGTTGGTATGTGTTGGTATGTTACACATCAGGAATGAGAACGGTCTCCACAGGATGCTAACATGAATCTACAGCCAGTGAAATGTGGACATCAAACTTTTTTTGTTACATTATTCCAACGGAAATGGTTACAACACCTCTAACCAAGCACTAGATTCTTTAGAGATACTAACCCTACCAACGTACAGCATTTAACACACATGCTGCCAATTGGTACTCAATGTTAAACCCTAAGAAAAACTCACAGTTTGTCTTTGTTTTGTAGTGTTGTTTTATATTGGTCTGAAAGCACAAATATAGCTGAAATATGAATGTTTTTCTACTTATTTAATTCCGCAGTACTCAGACTAGTTATAAGCCTGCCTCAGCATGTTGCTTCATTAGCAGCTCTGTGTTTGTGTGACGTGTAAGATTCCTGATTGTAGGAGCCAACAGGATGTGTTGCTCTGCTCTTTAGGGTTACCACCTGTTTGCTCTATCAGTCTTGTGTTATCATGGAAACCAAATGGTGAAGAGCAGGTCCAGTCAAACACACAATGGCCTCTTTGTTTTTCCACTCGTGTCTGTCTGTCTGTCAGTGGATGGGTTATGTTCATCTTTGCCCTCTTGTTTTTTTTTTTCCTGCTGCTTGCGTTATTGACTAGACTCGCGATGCACTCACCTAATTTCCAGTCCTCATGTTCACCTGTAATTTTCAGCCAGAGCCATTAAAGTTTGACGTGCAGCCTGCACTTGTGGCTCAACATGGGTGTTCAAAGCAGGTCGGGTGCATTAGACCAGCCTTCAAATGGCAGATGACTCAAATGTTCCTGATCTGTGTATCCCACAGTGGTATTTATAGCTTCAATAGATCACGGAGGGGGGGATGCACTCAATTTTTTTTCTTTGTCTGCGTCTACTGTACCTCTTGCTCAGTCTCTTTCCTGCATTTGTTTCTTTTTGTTTAGGTATCTCCTGCCTCTTTTTCTCCATTGTTCTTGCTTTAATAACCTTTCTCCCTCTGGCTCTGCATGCAGTGTTTCTTTTTTGCCATCAGTTATCATTCATTAAATGTCTCTGCCATTTGATTTAACTGTGTGAGTGGCACTAACGCCTCTAGGAGACCCCAGCTAGAAGTTAGATTAGTTTTCCATCTTCAGTTTTTTAGAATTCAATAATGAGCTATTTAATCACATCTTTCTTCATATGCTAATATTATTGCCGATATCACCAAAAAAGTTTAAAAATGTGCATTTTTAATTAGAGTCTTGCAATATGTCAGCGATATGGATACATCGGCCGATACTAGCTATTTCCTGATACCTTGTATCTGCATTTACAATGGTCAATAATAATAATAATAATAATAATAATAATAAAGAAGCAATGGGAGAAACACTCTTGAACTATTGGAGGAGTGTTGATGTTGCATTGTTTGTCCTTCTCTGTGTCTGGAATGCCAACCACCAAACTTTTTGTGAGGGTAAAACATTTTTTAAACTGCTTTGTCATACTATTTTACTAAGGACTCATAAATTCCAACACATAAGAAATGTTGGAGAAATCTTATGGGCAGAAATTTGTGCCATCACAAACTGAATTTGAATTGCTCAGATTGAATCTGAATTGTAACTTGAATGAATGCTTTTTAAAACTGAATTTGGATTAGTGTATTGAAATTGAATTTTATACTTTGAAAATGAATTAATTTGATTTGAAACTGTATTTTATACTTTAAAAAAATAGCTGTCGTATAATTTCAGTTTCACTTCGCACCATTCAATTTCACTTCACACCATTCAGTTTCAGTTCTACAATTCATTTTTTTGGGTCACACTTCCGGTCTTTTTAGAGTAAAATTGAGTGCTAGAGCTACGTTTTACCAGCGTCTGGAGCTGGATTATTCGTCATGTCA